>RJWJ010024356.1:0-15885 GCA_004363605.1 Indri indri | reverse complement strand
AATTTTTTTTTTTAATCAGGAAGCTAGTCAACTGCCCAGCTAAGAGCTGGAACTCAGATGTTCTGACTCCTCAAAGTTACCCGAATAAAGGACCTGATAGCAAAGTTGTATAATGAGGTAGAGAGAAAAATGTCAGGTTTTGGAAGCCCTTCAATTTTAATATAACTGAAAGTAAAGGATACAACTCTGCAAAGGATATGAATTCTGAATTAATAATACAAAGTCTTGATATTCTAGTCGTGACTCTGGATCTTTTTTTTAAACTTCCTTCAATGTTTATTAAACATCCACTTTGCGCCAGCATTAAAACGACTGTAAGGATTAACGAGATGTGTGTCCAGCAAGGGGTTTACAGTCTATGGGGAGAGACATGCAAGCAGTTACGGCCAGTGTGATGGGTGCTGTGAGAGGAAAGTGCGAATCACGATGAGAGAGAAAGGCGGGGAGGGGACATGGGGAGCTTGCCCTGTAGACAAAGCACATTCCAGGCAGAGAGTAGTAAGAACAGAGACGATGAAAAAGCAGGAAAGAACATGGAGAGTAAAATATGTTATGTTCTATAAACTGGTAAGAGTGGGATAAGACAAAGTTTAAGGGTCTTAGATTCTAAATAATACCTTTCATTTGCAAAGTATTTTTCAGATTCTGAGATGCATCAGATCTCATTTGGTTCTCCGACCACCTGTAACGTGTACGAGTGCACGAGGTCCCTCAGGAAAGCTGGTTAGCCTAAAGTCACACAGCTACCAAGTGGCAAAACTAGTCTCCACTATGACTCAAAAGTCCAGCGTCTTTCTTACCACTCCATCCTGCTACATCACACAAATCTGGCAGAAATAATTTACATAAAGCACTGCATGTACTTTGGAACAAACTCTAAGTGAAAGGTAACCTCCCATGGTTAGTCAGCCTCTCAGAGTTGAAGTCACAGCTTAAGGATTAAAAACAAGCTACTAAAAACACTGATTTAGTTATTACAGAACTCGTGGGTCCACTTTCAGGATCAACCTTGGTTTGCCCCCTAAGAACCCAAACATTCATTCAACAAGTACTGTAAAGCTAGGCATGGAGGCTGAGGCGGGAGGCTTGCTTGAGACCAGCCTGAGCAACACAGCAGGACCCCATCTCTACAAAAAATAAAAAAAAATTGCTGCGCACAGCGGCTCACACCTGTAATCCCAGCTACTCAGGAGGCTGAAGCAGGAAGATCCTTGAGCCCAGAAGTCCGAGGCTGCAGAAAGCTATGATTACACCACTGAACTCTAGTCTGGGTGACAGAATAAGACCCTGTCTCAAAAAAAAAAAAAAGTACTGGAGTACCTCTGTTATCACTGGCAATTAAAAATTGTGCTCTTTCCTTAGGCAGTGGAGGTGGGAAGAAGAGACCTATTCATTCTGTTTTACTTTCATAGAAAACATCCACATTTAAGATTTAAAAAAATAGTGAAGAATATTTTAAGAAAACGTAGTATTTTTCTCCAGGGTGAGAGGCTGAGTTGTGAAAATCAGATATAAAATATTAAAATTTCTTTGGATGCCCCTCACATGGCATGTTTGTGATACCGTCATGGAAGTGAACAACCTAGCATGAATATTCTTAGATATGTTATTAAAGCATAAACCAATCACAGTACTGTTCTCCAAATTCCATCTTAGATGCAGGTCTGAATAATTTTACCAACCTCTGTCAAGCAGAGGCTGAGAGGCTCAACGGCTGCCACCTGGAGTTCTTCCGGAGTTGTCCCCTGCAAAACCCCCACCATAGCTACCCCACCCATCTCCAGGAGACCCCTGAAGTCAGCATGCAAAGGAAACACGTGTGGCACAAATACTGGTGCTGTCACGGTGAACCCCAACGGGGTTTCCATTCTACAACACTCCACACCAGTGGACAGCGCCAAGACTGGACTTGCTGGGCAGCCGCCCCAACACTGGCATCCTGAAAGACCTGTACGTACATCCACATGCCTCTCTCCAGGATGTGCACGTCTGCACGCACAAGGAAGACAGGTGGAGCCAGGTGACTCGAGTAAATAACAGCATGGGGTAGGGCTGAGGCTGAATGCCAGAGTTACTTTTATGAAATCATTTGTTAAATAAATTCAGAAGGGGTTTGTTTTTAGCCAGGAGGAAATACCTGAGGCAGGATCACTGAAATGTCTACCTCGTTCTCATTTAGAAATTGTTGTATGGCTTCCATGTGAAATGGGACTCTCAGAAATAACAAAGATGTGAAAATAGCCAAGTATGATAAAATGCAGACGTGTCCTCCTTTACTTGGGTGAAAGACCCATCTCCCCTCCCTGCAGTCCCACCTCCACCCAATGCCAGCCTCACTTGTGTACCAGGCCTCCACTTGCCCATCGAGAGCTTGACCTTGGCTCAGCCTGTTCACGGCTCTCTCTGTGCTCCAGCGTGCCACCTCCTAAGCCTGGATTGTCCCTGAGGCTCCACAGGACACATCACAGCCATACACCCCCAAGAGGAAGGCAGCAGAAAGGGGACTGCAAGTAGAATCAGAAGACTGGATTTACATCTTAATTCTCTTTAACTCAGACTCGCGTCCGCCCATAGTTAAACAGGGGATGATCACATCAATTTTACAGAATTACTGTAAGAATCAAGCGAAATGTCTGTGACACTCCTGTGCAGCCAGCGAGCCCCCACCTTTCACTGCTCCTCTGCAACCTGCCTCACCGCCCAGCACCTAACCAGGCCACTCCATGCCACGCCCTGCAGCTCCACTTCCTCACCCAGATCTCACAGAACATCATCACTGATTCCACAGAGGAAAATTACATTTTTAATAATTTAGATACTTTGAAGAGAGACAGGGAAGCCTATCACTGTAGAAAAGCTTTACCGCCCACCTGTGCCCCACGATAAGAGAGACACCAGTGCTTTAATCACTTATATTTTAAAATACCGTTCTGAGTTTTGCCTGTAGCTGCTAGAAGCTGAGAAGTGTGAAATGCCAGGATTAAATGACTTGCAAATCCAGACTGACCTCCGGTGGGGCTGTCACTGCCAGGCAGTCAGATCCCTGTCCCTATGCACCCCCTCTCTCCTCCTGCCATCTCTACTCTGAAAGAGGGGTCAACAAACTTTTCCTTAAGGGGACATAAAAGAAATAGTTTAGGCTTGAAAGCTCTATGGTCTCCATGTCAACTACTCAATCCTACCTTCTAACACGAAAGCAGCCACAGATAACACATAAACAAACGGGTGCAGGCTGTGTTCCAATAAAACTTTATTTACAAAAACAGGCAGCCAGCCCTAAGGACCTGGTTTGCAACTCCTGCTCTGGAGCAAAGCAGAATGTACAATCTCTGAACTGCAACAAAGTCTGTGCTGCAAAAGCAGCATCTCCACCGTCATTCCCCTGCTCTGCCCACTGGCTCTGGACTGCCATGTGAACAGGCTTGCCATGAAGGACAAAGTCAGCCTGTGAAGGCAGGGACCACAACCAAGATCCCAACGCCCATCTTTAAGAGGCTGCACCAAACTAATCCCATTTCAGGGAATCCACGCTACCCCACTTTCTATGGTTTTCCCCATCTTACAGCCTCTTGATTACTATGTAGTTATCAAGTCAACCATCAACATACTAAGATTCTTGCTATTCTCTCATTCTGGTCGAAAGGATAAGTAATCGGTTTAGAGGGGCTAGAGCGCAGATTTCTACTTGATAAAGATGTACGATAGTCTCTTTAAAAAAATAAGTCACATAAAATTTTCTGGACACAAAACTCATATCCAGACCACTAGCCATGGAGAAGACCAGAAGCTAAAAATACAATCCTCATATAGAACGAGGCTTTTTCACTGTCTGTGCACTCTGGTGAGCCTGCCCTGGGTATCTTACTCTCAGGAGAGAACTCTGGCTTGTATGACATAACCATGACCTCCTCCAATTCCAACACAATCTTCTCCTGGATTGGTAGAGAGCAGACCTGAAACCCTGGAGTGAACCTTTCTCAGGGTGCTCCACCGTGGAGTGAGGCAGGAGAATCCAGGCCACTGTTGCCATCATGCCCCTACTCACTGCCTCGAACAGATAAGCTCAGGGGAATGATACAAGCTCCATGCCCCCTTCCTTTCAGCCAGGACAGACCAGGTTATGGTCTTTCATGGAAGCCATCTCTCTCATAATCACTGTTGCTCAGGTGCCTGTTTAGGAGATGGAGCTGTGGTCACAACAACAGTGGAGACTGCTTTGGAGGAGCCAGACGCTGTGCCCTGTTGGAGATGGGACGCAGGGACGGTCTGGATGCGCACCTGTTTGCAAAGAGAAAAAGGTGTGGTCAGTGGATTACAAGTGGGCTCATCAAACAAGAACAGCAAAAGAATCAGAGAAAAGCCTGATATGGCCAAGAGTTTGCCTTAGACCTTACCTGTGTGGCCTGACCTTGCTGCTGGAGCTGCTGCAACTGCTGGGCAGTAAGGAAACTAACAGGCTTATTGCCAGCAATGAGCTTAGTACCCGCTGGCATGGTCGTGAGGATAATATTGCGGCCCAAACCGCCGAGGCTGTGGAGGGAAAGCAGGAGTAAGGTACGATGCTATTACGGGATGTTCTCTCTGGCCCAGATTTAGGCCATGCATTGAAAGGCAACAGGGAAGTCTGGTGCCAGTGAAAATTCCAGCATTCTGTACTGAAATGGAAACCAGCTGCTGAGACCACCTTTCTCCCCATGGCAGGAGAAAAGGGCAAGCCCAGAAGCCCCTGGTGCTCTGGATGAAAGGGCTTAGGCACCGTGCCCTGACCAGTAATGGACAGGGCCCCAGAGCGGTGTGTGCTCGTGGCAAGACACCCTCCCCCACGGTTTGTCACACAAGCTTCCTTGAGACTGCCAGACTGACTGCATCGTGCTCTTTATACCTGCTCAAGTCAGGGCCACAGGTGACCCTCTTCCTCTGAACTGTTTTAGGTTCAGAGCTCAAATGTCAAAAGGAGGCTTCCCTCACACCCAACCAGGCCCCGTCCCAGTGCCTCTCACCCTCTTTTTCACTTTTCTGCCCAGTATTTATCACTACCATATATAGCATATTGCTTTTTTATCACGTCTCTCCCTGCTCTACAATATAAGCTTGGAGATAGCATGGATTTTTGTCTGAATTAATCACTGTACCTAAAAACAGTACTAGGTGCTGAGTAAATGTTGATGAGCACAACGAAGGGGCAGTATCAAATGAGGGGCCAGGGAAGGAGCAGCCACCTTCCCCTCCTGTGACAAGGACACATACTCCCGCCTCGTCCCCCCCACCGCCCTCTCCATCCCCAAATGTGTTCCTTCCCTACTACACAGTACTCACTTGGCTCCAAGGTTGCCTTTGATGATGGGGGCTGTGACCACACTCTTGCCCTTCATCGGCTGGCTAATCACAGAGAGTGGGACTGTGATCCGTGTAGGCAGCTTCCCCTAAAGAGAAAAAGCAATCAGGCTTTACAGGTTAGAAGGAGACAAGGAAAACCAGGTGTTTCCTACAGGGCAATAGGAACCCAGCAGAAAGTACTGCAGACATTTTTGGTCCCAGCACCCACCAGGATCTCAACACTTCTAAGGTTTGTGCCCTGGCAGCCCTGTCAAAACCACTCACATACCATGGTTAGGTGTCATTTGATCTGCTATCACCTTCTTTCATGCTACCTAAAACAGCAGCAATCCTATATATCTGCTTTCAACATGATAAAATCTGCACCTAAAATCAGGAAGGCAAGCGTGTGTGTTCACTTAAGCACAGCCCTAGATTCTGAGCTCCTTAGAGGGTCGAGTCTTACTTATCTCTCTGTCCCCCAATACATGGCACAGTGCTGGGCACACAATCACCATGTGGTGAAATAAATGCAAGGACAGAGGAGGGCAAGAGTTAATCGACTCCGGCACTGGAATGCAGGCGCACTGGTGGGGAACAAACAGCAGGGAGCACTGGCTTGGGAACAGGTCACATTCTCCAGGTGCTTTCCGCTTCTCCCAGAGATAAGAGAGGTTAGTTAGGGGACATTAATAATAAACCCAACCTCAGACCTACCCCTAAGCTAATAAGGCCTAAGAATGGGAAGAAAAAAAAAAAAAAAGCCAGAAAGAAGAGGCCTAGAGTCTTTGGAACTTCAGGACGGCTAAGACAGGCCCTTGCAACACCTGTTGTCAGACTGCCTGGTTTTAATGTTCGGCTGGCAAAAAAATTTATATGCAGTAAAATCTTATGAAAATTAAATCTGACTTTTAAAAAACAATTCAAGTGAGGTGGTTGATCGGACGTTACTAACCGTTTCCAACGAGCAGGCTAATTCTAAAGAAGCCAGGCACTCCACTGCAAAACTGTTGCAGGTCCCCACGCCAATCTCCATAAAGCTTACTCGCAGCCAGAATTTGCAGCCCATTAAAAAGCACTTAAAGATGCCAACAGGCAATAGAATACCTCTAGATGGTGCCTCCAAATGGATTTACTTATGGTTTTATTTCCTTCCTAAAGATGCCTTAGTTGCTTAAAACATCCCAAACTACCTGTACACCAACCAGAATTATCCCTTCAGGAACTAGCCTAACTAGCTGACTAGATGGGGGGAAAGCACCATTCAATACTTCCTGCCCCACCCAACTCTCTCCAGTTGCATTTACCTAGATTGATATAATAGGGCAGGTGATACTGGACGGAGCCTTCCTGCGTCAGGAGGATTCAAGAGAAGCAGAAGTGGATCGAGTACGTGCTGATTCCTTGCTTCCTTATTTCAACTTTTGTCATATAGAAACCTAAATATTTGCTTTAAACCACACTGTTAGGGTTTTTTGCTTGTGTGTTTCACTAATGTGTATGTCCTCCTCCATTGCTCTGGCTTTTATCGCAGATTACTGAGGTTTTCCTACACAGCCTGCTTACTAACAGGAAACTGTGTTTTATGCTGTCCATACACACCCGCTATTCTGAACAGTGCTCCTTACCTAGAGGCAGAATAAACACACATGCATCCACAAAGACACTCATGTCCAGTGGGGTTTGATTTATGATAAACGTAGCATTTCAAGTTAGTGGAGAAGGGATAGTTGATGATTTGGGCATAATTTTTTTTTTTTTTTTCTTTTAAGACAGAGTCTCGCTCCGTTGCCCTGGATAGAGTGAGTGCCATGGCATTAACCTAGCTCACAGCAACCTCAAAATCCTGGGCTCAAGCAATCCTACTGCCTCAGCCTCCCGAGAAGCTAGGACTACAGGCATGCGCCACCATGCCCGGCTAATTTCTTCTATATATTTTTAGTTGTCCAGATAATTTCTTTCTATTTTTCTAGTAGAGACGGGGTCTCGCTCTTGCTCAGGCTGGTCTCGAACTCCTGAGCTCAAACAATCCGCCTGCCTCGGCCTCCCAGAGTGCTAGGATTATAAGCGTGAGCCACCGCACCCGGCCGATTTGGGCATAATTTTAAAAACTATCACATAAGATCCCTACATCATGCCATTCACAAAAATATACTTCAAATGGACTATCAATTATACTTTTCTTAAAACTCGAAATATTTTATCGAAATAAAGGTTAATATTTTATAACCCAGGTGTAAGAAGGAACAGGCAGAAAACTTAGAAACCACAAAAGAAAATGCTGATAGATCTAATCATACAAAATTACAAATACCTGTAGAGCAAAAGGCTCCTTATACAAGGTTCAAACCATAAGAAAATATCTTCTATATATATAAAGAATTAAAATCCAGGGGCTGGGCACAGTGGCTCACGCCTGTAATAGCACTCTGGGAGGCCGAGACGGATGGATCGTTTGAGCTCAGGAGTGCGAGACCAGCCTGAGCAAGAGTGATACCCTGTCTCTACTAAAAAAGAAATTACCTGGGCAACTAAAAATATATAGAAAAAATTAGCAGGGCATGGTGGCGCATGCCTGTAGTCCTAGCTACTTGGGAGGCTGAGGCAGAAGGATTGCTTGAGCCCAGAAGTTAGAGGTTGCTGTGAGCTAGGCTGATGGCACGGTACTCTAGCCTGGGCAACAGAATGAGATTCTGTCTCAAAAAAAAAAAAAAAGAAAAGAAGATCCAGAAGATACAAACAGTATGAAAAAGCCAAATACCTCAAAAGAAAACTGGCAAAGATTTACTTACCACTACTGGGTACGTGCCAATCTCCAAACGAACAGATGCTTAACTCACTTATCAGGGAAATGAAATCGAAAAAGAATCCTCTTTGCACCAGTGAGACACACACATGAAGTTAAAAAGGTATTAGTAGTAGTTAGGTTTAGGGGAAGCAGGAAACCTGCTGGGAATGCATACTGGTACGGCCTTTTTGGTAGAACAATTGGAGTATCAAAACTTTCACTATGGCCAGGTGCGATGGCTCACACCTGTAATCCTAGCACTCCGGGAGGCCGAGGTGGGAGGGTCACTTGAGCTCAGGAGTTCAAGAACAGCCTGCGCAAGAGCGAGACCCCGTCTCTACTAACGATAGAAAAATTAGCCAGGCGTCGTGGTGCATACCTGTAGTCCCAGCTACTTGGGAAGCTAAGGCAGGAGGATTGCTTGAGCCCAGGAGTCTGAGGTTGCAGTGAGCTACAATGACACCACTGCACTCTACCCGGGGTGACAGAGTGAGATTCCGTCCCAAAAAAAAAAACAAAAACAACTTTCACTACGTGTAGCTCCGTAACTCATTCTAGTATGCTCTGCCTCAGAAATACTGACACATGTTCACACATATGTATAAGAACATTCACTGAAGCACCGATGGACAGTGGAAACGTATCCTTAGCAGAATCCCTTCTATGGATGACCATGATGCCATTAAAAAGAACCCAGTCGGTATCTGAATATGGCCTAGAACAATCCCCAAGACAGAACAATATATACAGTAAGGTCTCTCATGGGTTTGCTTTTTCTAAACTTCATGTGTATGTATGAAAATGCTCAGGAAAAAGATTAGAAGGATAAACGCCAAATTACCAACAGTAATTAGTTCTCATGAAGGGAGAACTGCAGGGGTGGGATAAATTTTATTTCACCTGCACTGCTGTTTAATACTTTAAAAGAACGTATGCATGTACTACACTTTCATAAATTGTGTTTCAAAAGAAAACAAAAAAGTCTATTAGCAAATAAATCTATTTGGGTCAAAAGAGGTGATATAAATAGGGCTTCTAATTTCCATTCCTAAAAGGAAGTTTCCTAGTTCTCAGAGAGTCTCTCGTGTGAAGGGGAGTTAAACAGCCTTAAGAAGTTTCCTAAACAGAAGGGCTATTCTTCACCACTAATGTTACTCACAGCTTGGGAGGTGGACACAACCGTGGTGCTGACAGGCACCTGCCGCACAGTGGGGGCTCCTGTCCCGATGCTGATGGGGGTGCTTGCAGCCCCAGAAGCCACAGCCACAGTCTTGGACACAGCGGCATTCATACTGGGCAAGGACACCGCTGAAGTATGAACAGTTCCAGACCCACTGGCTACCGAGGCCCCTTGTTTGGCATGGGCTGCAACGGTGATGGTCTGGCCTGCTTTGGGAGGCATCACCCCCAGGCCCTGCACAATGCGGATCGTGGCAGCTGGCTTTGCTTCTGAAGACGCCACTGTGCTTTTGCCCTTCTGGTCTGCCACACTCACACCAAGAGCTGGCATCAAGCGAAAAGCTGAACTCGAGGCTTCTGTGGGCTTGAGGTCAGGAGTCACTTTGACCACGGTGGTACCTGTTGGAGTGGATGAAGGGGCACTGGCTGAACTGGCCTTGGCAGGGCTATCAGCTGCATGGACTGGATTGGAAGTGACGTGTAAGGTAGCAGAGATGCCTTTGCCTGCGGTGCCGCTTCCTGTCCCGAAGAGGTCCTGGGTCAATTTGACTGTGGTAACCTGGGACTTGGCCAACGTGGCCATCATGTCCGGCGTGATTCGCAGAACTGTCTGGCCCTTGGCATCTGTGGTGATGGAAGAGGGTGGCAGACGCAACACATCCTTACCCTGGATACGGAAGTTAGTGGCTGTGAGTGGAATGCTGTTGCCCGTCTGGGGCTTCACTCCAAGCTGCCCGGTAATTGCCACCTGGATGGGGAGAAGCAGCACTGATGAGGGATTCGCCATGCTCAGGTGGTTACACTGCATAATTAGCCGAACTTCCACTCCGTGAGTACATATCTCGTATTTTTTTGACTTTTCATGTGGAACGATGATAAACATTCACAGAAGTAGAGAACAGCATAACAAACCCCCTATACCCTTCATCCAGCTTCAAAAATTATTACTTTGTCAATCTTGCTTTATCTACCCTTCTCCACGTGGGGGAGCAGGGTGGGAGGGAAGAAGTAGAATACTTTAAAGTAAATCCAAGATCTATCATTTTACTGACCAATACTTCTTTACACATCTATAACTTAGGACTTTTAATCTAAAAAAACCCACAATGCTATCATCACTACCTAACATAATTAACACCACTATATATATTCACAATGCCCAACTGTCTCACAAACGTCTATTTGTAGTTGGGCCAATCTCCATCTTGAGAGCAGTAGTGCAGCATGGTGGTTCTGTGCATGGACTTTGCAGCCAGACTTCCTGGGTTTATGTGCCAACTGTTATCTTTTTATTTTTTAGAGACAAAGTCTATGTTGCCCAGACTGGACCTGAACTCCCGGGCCCAAGCAACTCTCCTGCCTCAGTGGAACCACAGGTGCCACCACCACGCCCAGCTTCCAAACTTCTCCCATATGTAACAGATGCAGCCCTTTCAGCCTTACTCAGGGACTTCCTCTCTCTGTGGCATAATCAATTTTCTCTCCCCTCTAATGGACCATGGCTGTCACAATGCAAACATGCTGTAATATTTCCCATCCTAAAAAACAGCCAATCCTGGCTAACTCCACACCTCCCTCCATCTACTCCAATCTATCCCACATTCCACTCCAGCCCCAGTTCTCTGCTCTCTTCACAAGCAAATTCCTCTAAAAATTACCTAGACAGTCGTCCCTTGGTATCTGTGAGCAACTGGTTCCAGGACTCCTATGCAGATACCAAAACCCTCAGATGTTCAAGTTCCTCATATAAAATGGCACAGCATTTGCATGTAGCCTACCTACATCCTCCTGTATATTTTGTATCATCTCTAGATTACTTACACTATCTGATACAATGTAAATAGCTCTTACACTGTACTACTGTCTTAACTTGTATTACTTCTTATGGTTGCATTGTTATTTTTTATTGGGTTTTTCTCCCAAGTATTTTCAATCTGCAGTCAGCTGAATCCGAGGATGCAGAACCAATGGATTCAAGGGCCAACCGTATTCGCCATCTCTGCTTCTTCGCCTTACTTTCTCTTTGCCTTACTTTCTTTTTGAACTCATTCCCCAAAAGCCACCAGTCCCCTGGACCCAGTCGAGTCCATTCATCATCCACGTGCGCGAGCCTCATCTCACCCGGCCGCTGTGCCTGACCCAGGTGCTGGTCCCTCCTTCCAGCACCTCTCTCACTGCCTTGCAGGCTCCAGCCGTGATTTTCTTCTATCTCGGCAGTGACACCACTATCACAGTCACTCAAGCCAGGACCATGGGGTCATTCCCAACTCCCTCCCCTCAGACCCCTACTCGGGCACCCACCCTTCACCACCTACAATGATGGCCAGCGTTACCCTCTCACCTGACTACTGCAGCTGCCTCCCACATGGTTCTCTGCTTGTATTCTTATCCCCCTCTGTTCATTCTAACCAGCAGCCATAATTTCTTTAAATGCAAACTAGACCAAGTCACCCTGGCTCGCCATCTTCTAGCAGTTCCCCACCACATTTAAATTAAACTCAAAGTCTAATATAATCTAACCACTGGCCACCTCTCCTGACCTCATCTTCCAAAACTGTCACACTTGCTACGTTTCAGCCGCAGTTTTCCTGTTGTTCTTCAACCACATTCCTGACACAAGGCATTTGCACTTGCCATTTCTAGGCCTGGAATATTGTATCTCCCGATCATCATTACATGGCACACTAACTCCATCCATCTCTCTCTCAAATGTCATCTCAGAGAGGCCTTCTCTGATCACCCTAGCTAGAACAGTGTACTACCACTCTCCCCTCCTTGGCCTCTCTACTGATTTTCATTGCATTTATTACTATCTCACACTGAAGCATTTGTCTCCCAGCTCTATGAGAATATGAGTTCTGGCCAGGCGCGGTGGCTTATGCCTGTAATCCTAGCACTCTGGGAGGCCGAGGCGGGAGGATCACTTGAGGTCAGGAGTTCGAGACCAGCAAGAGCAAGACCCTGTCGCTACCAAAAAAAAATAGAAAGAAATTAGCTGGACAACTAAAAATATATAGAAAAAATTAGCCAGGCATGGTGGCACATGCCTGTAGTCCCAGCTACTCGGGAGGCTGAGGCAGGATTGCTTGAGCCCAGGAGTTTGAGGTTGCTGTGAGCTAGGCTGACACCATGGCGCTCTAGCCCAGGCAATAGAGCGAGACTCTGTCTCAAAAAAAAAAAAAAAAAAGAATATGAGTTCCAAGAAGGCAGGGACTCAGTCTGTTTAACATACCACTAAACCCCCAACACTTAGGACGGTGCCTGGCACATGAAAGACACTCAATATGTGTTGAATGAAAAAAAAAAAAAAAGATGTGTCTTTATCGTTACGTAAAATGGAGATAACAGAAGTGCCCATGCCACAGTGCTATGAGGATTACAGTATTTAACAGGTATAAAATGCTCAGCACAGTGCAAGCATGTAAGAAGCACTGTTATCAGTATTAGTTGCCATTTTGCTTAACAATTCTTTGAAGTTCAACGATTATCCTTTTATACTCACAATCAAGATAGCACAATATTAATATATTCTATTTTTATTACTGGTAAACTGAAAATTCAGTAAACTATGGCCATGGGAATTTACCTGAATAAATTACACCACAGTACTTTAAATAAATTCATTGAGTCTACCCAAATCCAGAAATTCAAGAAATCTCTTTGGCATCTATAAAGGTTGCACTGCCTTTGGTGGGGACTCACACCCGGAGTACATACAAACCAACGGTCGAGGATGACCAATCTTTTTCCCATGGGCACCTAGTCTGGCCAAGAACCTCCAATACCAGCAGTCCTTGCTTTAGGACAAAGGAGTAAGAGCCGCCTGGAAAGAGTCCCACCTACCTGCTTGATAATGTTCTGTCCTGTGACATTCTGGATGACAGCAGCCGTGGAGGCACTTGGAGCAGAGGTCCCGGGAGAACTCGTGGCTGGCTTACTCACAGGGCTGGCTGCAGCAGGGAGACTCGTCACCGCGAGCCCCGTCTGCCCAGGTCCAGGCCGCTGCACAGTGGCCGCTGCAGTCTGCGCTTTGACTGGAACAGTAGCCATTACCGTCTAGTTCAGGGCATGAGGTCAAGAGCTTAATTAGACACTATGTAGACCAGCACTCCAAGCAGAGTCTCCCCGCATGTCACCACCCAGAAAGTGCTCATCTAAAAGTACTTCAAATCTAACAGTGCTAACACGCACCACTCTCTAAAGTGGACATTGTAAATTTTTTATATTTGTGCAGAACATCTCAATTTTCAGAATGCTTTTACATTTAACATCTCATTTTATTCCTACGCTGAGGACAAATTCCATTATACCCCTCTTATAGTAAAGGAAACTGAGGCAAAGAAGATACCAATCTTCTCTAAAATCACACACCTAGTTAGTAGCATGGCTAAGACTAGTGGCACACTGGAAGGAACCTAAAACTCACAGGTTGAGATTGACACCTCGCCTCTAACAGGGTCCTGATGTTAGCATCCTAAGTGAATCACTAAACTTCTCCAAAGGTCTGATGATTCCCAACATGTAAAATAGAGCATCTAAAAACACTTGCCCGGCTCTGAACATTACATGAGTTGTTTGGATGAACAGCATCAGTAAGAGCAATAATCCACAACTCCTCGGTCCTTACCCAGACCCTGCCTGTCTGACTCACTAACCCACCTCTGAGTCCGCTGTCCCTGCTTCCCAGTGACCTGTGGCTTCCCTGTTTACCTGGGGCACCACTTTGGTTTGTGTGGCGGTGGCTGGAGCACGGATCTGCGGTCCTCCCGGCAGCTGCGGCAGTGTCTGTGCTGCCCCTGCTGCCTGCTGGGGAACAGCAGGAAGGGCAGGCTGGGCCACCACCCGCACCTGAGGCACTCCTGCTGAGCCAGAGTGGCTCACCACTCGGGGAGCCTGAGAACTGGGTGGAGTCTGGCTGGAAGCTGGGGAAAGCATTGTTCCCAGCTGTGGCATTGTGGGTGAGGACACCAGAAGAACACTATGAGGAAAAGCAGGGAAGAAGAAAAAAGCAAAAACTTAGGACATTCTTACAAAAGGAATTTGGAGGAAAAAAGCTGGAGAAGAAAAGGAGTGGCTTACCCTGAGCTAGACTTGGCTGGTTCTGAGACGGTGGTAGGGCCGCTTTTGTTCACTGATGCTACAGGTGGAGGCGAGATGGGAGTGGCAGGCAACGCCGGCGTGGTGGGGGTTACAGGTGTGACTGGGGTGGGTGGCATGCTAGAGTCACTGAGGCTCATCTGGCTCTGCTCAGAGGGGCCACTGCTGAGGACTTTTACAGAGCTCTCCTTGCTGCTGGACTTCTGGAACAGAAGACAAAGGGAAACCCCCCTGCAGGTGCCATGGGGTTTCCCCTGAAGGCAGGATGGCCCTGCAGCTCCTGCTGCGCTGAGTTAAGTGGAAGCTGAGTATCGCCTCCTAGTTGCCTGCATCCAAGAACATCCCAGAATCCCTACAGCAGATGCCGTCATGAGGTCACTTACCACCTTGGATGGGGGCTTAGGTTTTTGCTGAAGGGCTTTCCGGGCTTTAGCCGCAGCTGCTTGTGCCTGGTGAATCCGCTCTGTAAACGAGTAGTGAGCAAGAGTTTAGCCTTAGTATACTAAGAAGGGGGCTTTGTTAAAAAAAGCCAACGCCTCACTGCTGGGCTATCCTGCCTCTACAATCCTATCCTGCCTGGACGCCAACGAGAAGACTAATGGAATTGGGGCAGAAAGTCAAAAGCACCCTAGTCTAGTGGGACACACCACCCAGAGGCCTCACACACCAAACTCTTCTTCACTCCGGTCTCGATGCAGGTAGATCCACAGCTTTCGCCCAATGTCATACTTCACACAAGGATCTTTCTCATAATGCAGCCGATCCAACGCACCACTCACCACCGTATTCACCTAGGAGCCAGAGCAATGGGAAATAAGAAGCAAGTCAGACCCAGATAAAATAAGTTACTCAGGCTCTAGAGAAAAATCACTGGATAGAAGTCCCAGCTGATAAGCAGAATATTAACTCAGCCTAGCTGTGTACTTCCAAAGACTCACCAAATCGTTTTGCAAAGCAAGAAATGTTGTAAGACTACTGAGATACTGATCCGCTTCCACTGGAAGGATACTGTGAAGTAAGTAAGTGACCAGAAGAAGAACCCAAAGGCAATCACAGCAACAACCAAAATAAATAAATGGGACCCGATCAAATTAAAAAGCTTCTGCACAGCCAAGGAAATTGTCACAAGAGCAAACAGACAACCTACAGAATGGGAGAAAATTTTTGCATGCTACAAATCTGATAAAGGGCTGATAACTAGAATCTACTTACAACTCAGGAAAATCAACAAGAAAAAATCAAACAACCCTATCAAAAAGTGGGCAAAGGACATGAACAGAAACTTTTCAAAAGAAGACAGAATAACGGCCAAAAAACATATGAAAAAATGCTCAACATCTCTAATCATCAGGGAAATGCAAATCAAAACCACAATGAGATATCACTTCTCTCCAGTGAGACTGGCCTTTATCAAAAAGTCCCAAAACAATAAATGTTGGCGTGGATGCGGAGAGATAGGAACACTCATACGCTGCTGGTGGGACTGCAAACTAGTGCAACCTCTG
>RJWJ010024355.1:0-24976 GCA_004363605.1 Indri indri | reverse complement strand
TGGCACATGCCTGTAGTCCCAGCTACTCGGGAGGCTGAGGCAGTAGGACTGCTTGAGCCTAGGAGTTTGAGGTTGCTGTGAGCTAGGCTGATGCCACGGCACTCTACCCCAGGCAACAGAGCAAGACTCTGTCTCAAAAAAAAAAAAAAAAAAAAAAACTGATTGGCGTAAAAAAGGACTAAGTAATTATGGAGATAGTAGGAAATATTTGAATCAAACTGGCTCCTGAGATTTCAGTACATATTGGTCCTTGTGCCTATAGCAAAATTAAAAAGGGGAGAGGAGAAAACCCTGAAGAAATTTCAGATAGAACACAAAACACTCAGCCAGCTGAGACACTGACAACTAGAAGTCTGTTTTCTTACTTCTTTGTAATTAAGTGCTGGGTCTCAACCATTTCTTTTCCCAATTCCAACTCCTGCCAAATAACCTCGTCATGTTTACACCATGAATCCTCTATTTTTAGCCAGAGTTGGCCTGCTCAGTGTCCCTCAACCATACCAATTATGTTCAATTCACTCTTACATAATTTTAGTCAGTATGTTGTGTTCCTTCTTCCTGGGATGCCTTTATCCACCAAACAAAACCAACTTCGTTTAAGGGTTATGTCACCTTATTCTTTGCCAAGGTCACTCCAGCCACAGTGGTCACATTTCTTCTAATTTGAAGGGCCAAACTCTCTGCAGTACTTATTTGTCATTTAATTGCAAGATGGGAGAATAACTTCTCACGTTAACTGTGCAGTATTCCCAATTAGACTAAGAACTCTTTTATAGAACTTGATAATAATCCTTCAAAATAAAGTATCCTAGTGGTCCTCAACCTTAGTGTGAGGCCTTTAGCATTTAGAGTGAGAATGTGTAAAACTAGCAAGCTCCCGAGCCCTGTTACAGATTTATTCAAAGTATCTAAGGTAGCACCTGAGGATTTCAACTTTACATAGCAAGCTCCCAAGCCCTGTTACAGATTTATTCAAAGTATCTAAGGTAGCACCTGAGGATTTCAACTTTAAAAACAAAAAACCCACAAAACTTTGACTAGTATATAAGACAAATCATTCCTGTGAATAAAAAAGCAAAGCATTTATAAAAAAACAAACAAAAAACCTTGAGAAACTAACACAGGTGGCCCACAATAGAGTTGGAGAAGCAACACCCTAATCATTCCCTTTTAGGCAGAGGCAGTCAAGTATTTAATTAAACTTCTCTCCATGACTTGAGTCAACACTAAATATAAGAATTCCCAACTAAGGTTGGAAAAAGTACAATTAATACTAAATGACCAATAAAAATCTATAGGCAGTGCTAATAATCCCCACATAGTTATTGTCCTCATCTGTAGGAGATAAACTGCAGCCACACCTTCTGCTGTGGCGTATGTGCCAGCATTCTCGCAATAAATATCCGATGGGAGATCAGTTCGAGCCAGGCATATACGAAGCCAGGAGCTTTGGTAGGCCTCAAGATGTGGAATGTATTGCTGAAAAGAAGAAAAACCTTAGTCAGAAGCATACTCTAACTTAAATATAGTGAACATGTGAGTATAGGCAACACGCAAGTTGTTTTACAAATCAACATGCCTCAAAATGCACAACAGTTCTACTCCTAAAATTTTACTACACTAAACCAGCAGTCCTAAACAGGAAATCTATATCAAACACAACACTCACCAGAACGCTGTAAGCGTCTGGAAATTAATGGTTTCCAACACATGTTCGGGTGCATTGAGTTCCAAGAGCAGCATGATAAAAATTCGATGGTAGGGAAGCTGCTGAAATTCACTTTGCCGAACATCATGATCCTGCAGGAGAACTCCCACTACTATTCCAAGGACCTATACAGAACACACAGATTAGAGATTGCAAATCATACAGATAATTCACTTACAAGTCATGTTTTTTTTTTTAACCTTGCATTGTCAGCCCCACATTAAAGTAGAGGATGTATACCATTTGAATACAAAATTATATTCTGGCCTGAAGGGGTCATACAATTGGCTGGATTTGGCCTACACTGGTTTATGTGTTTTCTTTGATTTTATCATCTTTGGACCACATCTATATGTATTTTCTCCATAAATGTCCAGTGGTTTTTCTAAAGCAATAGAAATCAGCATGGTCCCTTGTATTTTACCATGTTAACACAATCTAACAATCTAATTCTTCTGGTCTGATGTTGACAGCTGGCAAATGGTTTACACTTGGCATTTAGTAGGTGGGGGCCAGGGAAGCTGTTACACAAGCAGAGATGTCTCCTGAAGGACTGTCCTGCACTCCACCTGATCTGCCCACTGCGCAGCGAGGGACATGAAGAACCCACTTGTAATTTCCCAAATCCAGAACCTAAGTCCATTTTTCCACATATTTTTGCACCATTTTAATATCCAAATTCCTAGTAACTCCCCCGTGTAAATCAAAGTCTGTTACCATAGAATTGAAGATTATTTCCTCTAACTGACTTAACCATTAACAAAGCTTTTGAAACCCCAACTAGCTACCCCCAGAAAAATCAGTAATTTGCACGATAAGTAGGCGTGAAATGAAAATGCCTACAGATGTCTAGCTATTTTAATGTAATTAGCTATTATATTAAATTATTAAGCAGTGAACATTTCTTTCTTGTTTTTCTTTTTTGAGACAGACCCTGTCTCTGTCGCCCTGGCTAGACTGCAGTGGTGTCATCGTATCTCACTGCAACCTCAAACTTCTGGGCTCAAGTGATACTCTTGCCTCAGCCTCCCAAGTAGCTGGGACTACAGGTACATGCCACAATGCCCAGCTAATTTTTCTAGTTTTAGTAAAGACGGGGTCTCACTCTTGCACAGGCTGGTCTTGAACTCCTGAGCTCAAGCAATCCTCCCACCTCAGCCTCCCACACACCTGGCCAGCAGTGGACATTTCTAGCCACCCATTCACAGTGATTCTGTGTAGGGGCAAATCTCATACTACCCGAATATCTTTTATTTTAGTCATTACCAACCACTGACCATTAACATACTGAAAAATACATTATGATCCTTTAAGACAGAACATATTCTGGGCAAGGGCTGGGCCTAATAATGTTGAGAACCACTGATGGAGACTTAAAGTGTAGCAAGAAAGGATTTCAGACCTTGTTCAGCAGATTAATCTTTGTGACAGTGTTGGTGGCCTCCCCTGAGTGTTTCACTAGCAGTGCAATGAGTCGAACAAAGGCATCCAGGTTATGATAGCACTTGGCTCGGATCATGGTAGGATTAGCAGCAGGATTGTGCTGCTGCTCAGCCTGAGCACGGTAACTGATTTCAACGCACATTTCAGTACACAGACGAAAGAACCTTGTTATGAGATCATCAGTCTTCAGTATTCCTTGCTGGTGCATCTACCATGGGAACAAAAAAATAAAGACAGAATTAGATAATACACACAAATAAACTTCATACACCTTTAATTTTCACACTTAATATTCCCTCATTTGTTCCTATTGTTACACTTCTATTTCTTACATTGTATAAAATGTCATTAGAAGAATTATTTTCCAATTAAGGAACCATGACAGAATTCCTCCAGTTCTAAGTTTAATGGAGAACCACTGAAGCTGGAAATTGACAGAGAGATAATAAGGCGATTTTGAACAGTAGGCCAATGACAAATAATTTGGAAAATTAACTATGCAAATGAAACCTACTTTTAGTAACTATCTAGGTCATACTAAGACATTATAGACAATGCATCTTTCCCCCAAGGAGTAAATGACGTAACTTTCACTTTCCTACCACATATAAGATAATTTGCTTCTCAAAGAATTGAAGATAATTTCCACCAATTGACTTAACCAATATTTACAAAGCTTTTGAAATTCTAACTAGCTTACCCCCAGAAAAAAATCAATAATTTGTACAGTAAGTAAGTACTAAATGAAAATACGTACAGATCATGTCTAGCTATTTTAATATAATACACTATTATATTAAGCTAAAATAAAGTGGAAAAGGCAAGTTTATTTTATAGAAAGGAAAAACCACAATTGTATGACATGGACTGGAAGTGAAACATAGCAGAAAAGTTATTTGGCTAGTACACTCCCACATCCCAAAAGATGATGACGACAGCAATAGTGAAATAAGCATTAAGGCTGCAGAGGAAGGAGGAGGTCAGTACTTACTAAACAAAGAAACCAGGCCCAGAAAGAAAACTTGAAGGTTATCTTGAAAATTTTAAAAACACTTTAACTGTCCCCAATAAGCAATAAAGCAGCTGAATTGGTAGGGCTATGATAATAATGTGTCCCTGCACGGCAAAGGGACTTGTGTCTACATAGAGTCTGAAAAACAGGGGGAGGAATGAGGACAGTATGCTACAATCCAGAAGGAAAGAATTTTCAAAAGGATGCAAAATGGAACAGAAAAATGCAATGCACTCTCTTTTTCAAGAGAAATGGAGAAAAGGAATGAAAGCAAATAAGCCAGCAGGAAGAACTGAGACAGGTGCCACATCCATACCCATGAAATAACAATGATCACAAAGAACAATTTCTTCCAAATCAGGAATCAAACTATGAACATGCAGTAGAAGCTTTTCAACAGGGCATGTTTTATAATTCCCTGGATTCTTTTAGGGGAGAAATGTATTCAGTATGATTTACTGAGTAACATTCATCTTGAAAAATAAATCCAATTTCTAACAACTTCTAGAATTCAAATCAGCTCTTCCATATTCAGCTGTCATTTATTTGAAAACAGATCAAATTTATAATCTTTCTTTGGCAGCATACTTAAGTTTTAGTTTCAGTTTGAATAAATCTAATAGTCAATCTGCAGGAGTAAGCAGACAACTCACCCTGAACAAATATTACAATAGTTCCACTAAAAGAAATTCTAAGGCCAGTTCTGGAAAAGTACCACTCTTGCCAAGTTATACTACGGTTAGGAAACATTGGCTCACTATGTCTTATTCCCTCAGGTGCTGAAAGCAACCAGTGGCAATCAAAAACAGAATGCTAAATGGTCCTATGGCTCTCTTCGAACAATTTTTTCCTGTTCATGCTATTAACAGATATTCCTGTCAAACCCGATTTTTAGCTGGGGGCTTGGTTCCTAACACTTTAACTCAAAGTCCGTTTGCATCAAATTTAGAAAATCTAGAAATTCTAGAAACTACTTCCAAAGGAACATGTTACTACACTTAAGTAGATAAGCATCTTAAATTAGAAAATACAATAAAATGCCCTACCATTTAAATATCTAAGTTTTTTGTTTTGTCATATCTTATTTTTTTAAAAAAAACATGGGCTATTACAAGAATTTTACATATTTACTAGCCTGCAATCCCATCATTGCTGATTATCAAGCTAGTAAAATTACATTTGGCAGTTTCATTATTCATTATCTGACCTATTGTACTTTGTATCTGTGACAAGTGAAATGGGATAAACAGAACTAAATGGAGGCAGAGAATGTTGACTTCACTGCTCAGTGATCAACGAGGAGGAAACAGGCTGTAACAATTTAACAGCATGATGGCAATATTTTTGGTTTGCATGAGTATGGAGGTAACTGGCCACAGATACATAATACTGAACTTAAATATTGGAGGCATCACACCCTACTACTTATGTTGAATAAAAAGCACCTTTCTTTCCAAAAGCTCTACCTGTCCAACAAATGCAGAGAAAGCTTTAGTGCTGTCACGGCCAGCTGCTGCTGAATGGTAGAGATTCACCCATTCCCTCAGAAGATACTCTGCCTTCTCCCTCAGGCCTGGAGGGTCATCATACTCTGAGGCTTGAGAGATCCCAGAATGCATCATAAAGTTAGGGCCTCCATGAGCACGATCAATCATTGCTTCATAGTTGGATCGCACTACTTCCATCAGCTGGGGCAATCTAGTACAATAAATCCAGAGTGAAAATCAGTCTACTCATGGTTGTGATTTCACAGACATACAGTTCACAAGAGTGATGATCACTTCACTTTACCATTTCCATATTTAAAACAAAACTATCCTTGGTCTTTTCATATCTGTTTGCTCATGAGGGCATAATATGCAAATGACCTCAATTAAACTACTTCTGACCCCCAAAAATGTGTCCATTGAAATGTAGCTATGTTCAGAGTCAACAAATATTCACTGCTTGTCTGCTGTGGGCCAGGCTTTATGTTACTTCTCTTGGTTTTTAATAGTCCTTTTAGAAATTTCTGTTTTGTATTAAGAAACTGACTTAGGGAGGATAACTTCCCGAAAATCAGAAAGCGTTTAAGTAGCATAACCAGGGCTTAAACTCAGGACTCTGATATCAAGCCTAATATTGTATGTACTGCTCTATACCATGAAGGCTTGGCAGTTAGTTAAGCTTTCACACTTCAAGGGACAGTATTAGGCCTCACCAAAGCGTCCCATATGTTGTAGGTAAAGCAGTTACAACAAACATTGTTAGTAATAAGTCTGCACATTCCTTTCTAAAGCTCTTAGGCGACTGCTAAATGCACAGGGGTCCCAAAGTATTTCATCCTCACCCTTCTGGAGCATTGCCTCTGGAATGAGCATTAATCCTCATAAGGGTTTCAATGGTGTGGAAGAGATCTGCCTCAGTAACATGGGCAACACTCCTTTCATCCACCAGCAGGATTTTTACCAACTGCATAGCAAATGCCACAGCCATGTAGTTTAAACCATTCTCCATTGACTGGCAACACAGAAAACATAATGTAAGAGAGAATCCACTTACAGCAAACATACTTCCTAAGTTCTTTTGTCCATTTAAGTAAATTCCTTTCATACCTGAGCTAGGTGAAGATCATACTGCTGCATATTAACCAAATGATTACGGATTAGCAACTCCACAGCCTCCACATTATATTTATATTCATCTCGACATTCAATTAGGCACCTAGGAAAATTCAGTACTTCTTTATTCATACAGCCTTAACCATACTGTATCAGATAAAATAAAGAGCCCATTTTATTCAATAGAAATTCCTCCCAAAATTAAGGAAATTAAGTCAACTGCAAATTAGTATCTAAGTTTCAAAACAGCGAGTAATGAAGTAGAACAGATAACCCAGGCTTTGCAATTCCAGCAAACAAGATTCCATTTAAGACATTAAAATACAGCTATATGAACACCACTGCTATGAAATCACTGAAACGTTTTAAAACAGTGCCCTACAATTTATTCCCCAAAACAAGGTACTAGTGTTCTTTATCCATCATGAGGAAAAGGTAGAGACCAGATAGAAAAAAGACAACTACTTAACAATTCTCAGAATTAGGAAGTCCAAATGTCCTATTTATCTTCTAGAAAAAAGGGAAACCGCTGGACATAAACAAGGCCACATACGTCAAAGGGAAGCTCAATAATTACTACTCTTCTAAGATGGCTACAAACCTTGTGATCTGTTTGTTGCACCATGGGGACCCATATGCTCGGCCATCCTGCAGAGCTTTTAGGACCAAGAGGTGGCATTCCCTGTAGCGCAGCAGAAGGTCAGCATCAGCACCACTTGTGGCATCTAGCAAGCCCTCTACAGCCTATGGGAGAAAGAAAGTCTTCAAAACCAGAGAAAATATAGTACTCAGCCCAACTATCAGAGCCAAAAACCAAACCTCAATAAAAACTACAACACGGGCCAGGCATGGTAGCTCATGCCTGTAATCCTAGCACTCTGGGAGGCCAACGTGGGAGGATCGCTTGAAGTCAGGACTTGGAGACCACCCTTAGCAAGAGCGAGACCCTGTCTCTACTAAAAATGGAAAGAAATTAACCAGACAGCTAAAAATAGAAAAAATTAGCTGGGTGTGGTGACACACGCCTGTAGTCCTAGCTACCTGGGAGGCTGAGGCAGGAAGATCGCTTGAGCCCAGGAGTTTGAGGTTGCCGTGAGCTAGGCTGACACCACGGCACTCTAGCCCAGGCAACAGAGTGAGACTCTGTCTAAAAAAAAAAAAAAAAACTACAACATACCTTCTAAAGCCTCAAAATTGTTTTCTCCACTCTCCAAATATCCTTTTCAGTCACCTAACACACTCTAAGTTCTATTTAGTTTAAGCTCGTTCTGTGTTCTTCACTGTCATAAAAGGTTCTGCTGTCTCTACATAGTCAAAATCCAGAGCTCCCCCACTTACCCTGCACTATTACCCAAATTCTTGGATCAACTTGTCCTCAAAATCTAGAGGGCTATCTTTTAAAGTTTCTTCAATAATCCCATTTCCAGATAATCTTAAATTAAGGAAAAATAAAGATTTCTCACTTTACCATTTGAAACTACCATGACTACATTCTACTCTGGGGGGGAAAAATCACCTACTTACAGAACTTGATTTATATTAATTTTTTAAATCTTAGGCATACTACCTTTAGGTATGTGAATATGACATAGGTCACTAGATGTTTATAAACCTAGCTTCTTCTAAAAATAATAGCTTAAGAACCAACCTTCTGGAGCAATCCAAGAGCAGCTATGGCATCCCGAGAGTTTCGAGATAATACTACAACCTCCAAAAGACTTCGAAGAGCCTGAGCTTGAGGGTTCATGGCTAAAGTTGGTGGGATGGCATGTAGGTGCTGCTCCAGTTCTGTAATGCACTTATCATAAATCTGTGCTACATCATCTGTTGCCCAAGCTTGCTGTTTTGGAGAACAACCAAAAAGAAATAAACAAAATTTTGTAAGGTTTTTTCATTGGCACATGTACCAAACAAAAGTCAATGGGTATGTTTACTCCCTTTATTTTTCTTCTTTTTTCATCAAAACATGAAGAGCTACTTCCATTTCCCCTTCCTGAGCTACTTGGTCTTAATGGTATTAGGTGGGGCTGTGCAAGGCAGACACAGGGGAAGGGGGGCTTCACTTCAGAGTGGACAACCTGGCAGATACTACCATAATCAAGTGATTGAAGAGAGTACCATCAAAAATGGGACAGACTGACTGAGGGCAGCCACCACTTGTGGCATCTAATAAGCCTTCTACAGCCTAAGTAAGTAAGTGTTCCAAATCATGAAAACACAGTGCTCAGTCAATAAAGCCTGATAGGGTAGAACAGGAACACAGCATCACTTCTGCATCAAAATGCATTACCTCGATCTAGTCATGAGAATACACTGGTCAAAAACCCAAATCAGGCCATTCTAGAAAACAGCTAGCCTATAATCTTCAAAAGTATCATGGTCATGAAAGAGAGGAAAAACCAAAGATCTACACCAGGATGAAATAAGGGAGATTTTAAATATATGACAACTAAGCGAAATGTGTGATTCTAAAATAGGTCTTTTGCTATGCATTATTGGGACGGTTGGTGAAACTTGAATGAGGTCTAAGAATTAGATGATAATAAGGTATTAGTGTTAATTTCTGATTTTAATGGCTGTACTGTGGTCACACAGAAAAATGATTTTGTAAAAAGTACAAACCAAAGGATTCAGGAGTGATGGGGACATCAGGTCAGCAGCTTACTCTCAAATGGTTCAGGGAAAAAATGTTTTTCCTTACATTTCCAACGTTTCTGTAAATAACTTTCAAAATTTCAGAAAATCCTATTATTTTAAAAAGGGATTTTATGGTGTTACCATACAAATTTCTCTAATTAGGCCAAACATTACAGTTAGATCAACCTCATGGATTTAAAAAAAAATAAAAATAAAAATCCCCTATATGCCATGCTGATCTGTACTTATAACTCAAAAATTGTGGCTATTTTTTCCCCTGTAATTTAAGCTCCCAGGAAGCAAGTGATATATTAAATGTCAAAAACATTTAAATTAAACTTTAAACACACTATTAAAACCAAAACAAGTACTTACCTTCATAGGCTGAGCTAAAAATCCTGTAGGCTGACTTAAGTCATTTGTAGGCAAAAAGCCAGGCACATTACGTGCAAACTCTTCATAAACAGCCAGCTGCTTTGGGTCCACACCACCAACCTTGGAAGAAGAAAACCTATTTTGACAGGATTCATTCCACAATCAATAGAAACTTTTTTGTAAGTGCAAAGTTTACATGCAGGTTAGCACAAGGGTTCTGAGAATATAATCACATAAGAGTCATTACAACATATAACAGCATGACTGAGTATACATGTGCACATAAATATAACTCAGAAGAGGGTTTCGCATTCCCTTGAATCCCGTAAAGGATGTATAAATTCATTTGCCATTGGAAAATGCCTCAAATGGGACTGTTCCAGTTCAACTCTCCCTTGGAGCGGGTAAATATTATCAGATTTCTCACCACCTTGTTGGGAACAATAAGCAACCATCAATAAAAACACAAACACCAAAAAATGCAACTAGAGAAGCCCAAGTTGGGAAACATAAATACTAACAGGCACATAAAAACTCTTTATAGTATCACTTCAACAACCTGGAGGGGTGAAGGAATCTACGCAATTTCCATACGTGCTCAACAGGCAGCGTTTAAGTGAAGTGCTATTAAGGTAAGCTGCTTTCTCAGAAACCACATTTAACCCTGCTTTCCAAGTCCTGATAAAAAGTTCAAGCAACAAGAACATAAAAACACAAGATAGGGCAGGGAGAGACAGAGCGCTAATTCTCACTTTCAGCCTGATTTGCTCTGGCATTCGCTCAGCTTGATATGTTAATACAACAGGATCACAGTATCTGCGCCCTTCTTGCCTGGCATGTTTTCTCAGCTCAAATTCCTGCAAACAAAAAAAGTCACTGAGGTTCTTGTTATAAGGCACTTTCTTAAATTTAAAAAAAAAAAATTTAAAAGGCAAATGCTAAACACTTACAGTTGCTAATCTCTTGTCCATCTCAGGGCCTGCTTTTTCTACTGCAGTCTTCTGAATAAAACAGCAAGCTAATTCACAATTGTCCTGAGCTAACTGAGCTGCTGCCTGATCCATCATTTCCCTTTGTTGCGGGGAAGCAGTCTATGGAGGGGATGGGGAGGAAAATGAGTAAAAGTTGATGTAGATAGATAAAATGGGAAATGCAGTGCATCTGAAAGGTATATAAGTCTGGCTCTACTTATCAATCAGCTGTGACCTTGAAATAGTCTTAACAATCAGCTTCTTCATTTATAACATGAAAATGCCCTAAACATCTATCAGTTTCTTATGAACATGATGAGCAATATGAAAGCAGTAAACAAAGGAATCATAAATGATGACATCTGAGATTCAAAACTAGTAACTGCATTACTTTGAGAGAATATGTGCTTGTGTGTATACATACATTATCACTTTCAATTATTTTGTAGTACCCTGCTCAAACTGCTTTAATCTAAATTCTTCATGGATAATAGAAATAAGATTGTTAGCTTACTGTATGTTCTTTTTAAATCTTTCACTTCTTTCCTTTAGACAGGGTCCTGGTTTGTCACCCAGGCTGGAGTGGCTATGATGGCCCACTGCAACCTCGAATTCCTGGGCTCAGGCAATTCTCCTGCTAATTAGCCTCCCAAGTGGCTAGGACTACAGGCGTATACCACCACAGCTGACTGATTTTTTAATTTTTTGTAGAGCTAGTGTCTTGCTATGTTGCCCAGGCTGGTCTTAAACTCCTAGCCTCAAGCAAGCCTCCCATCTCAGCCTCCCAAAGTGTGGAATTACAGGCGAGTCACCACAACCAGCCCTCAATCTTTCATTTCTTTAACAAATATTTGGGTATCTATACTATTTGCCAAACACTGTGCTGGGGAATACAACAGTGAGCAGGGGTAGTGACAAACCAGGTATGATGCTTGGCCTCAACAAAATTTATAATTTAAAAAGAAGGAAAACATCAAACAAATATGGTGATTATTAAGTGGTAATGCCCACTGCCACAGGCAAAGGGGGGGAAAATCCTGGCAGACATGCAGTAATGAATGAACTTTGTACCACACCAAGGAAATAACCAACTTACACGGAGGGCTGAGGCAAAACTGTTTTTCAGGTTGGTAGATATGCTCATGAGCAAAGGTTCCCTGCAAGTAATCATAGCCATTCCAGCTGTCAAGTTACGCATCATATGATGAGCTGCTATTCGCATTCGAGATTCCTCAGAATCCAGGGCAAAATCCTTCCTGACTATTTGCTCACAAGTAGTCATGGCAATCTTAATTGATCGATCCACCACAGGATGGACTAGCTCTTGGACAGCCCGTTCAATTGCTTGACGCACACACTGCTTCAACTGTGGATGGGCCTGAAACAAGGGAATCTAGGCAGGGGAAAAAGTAAAATAAGTCAATAGCTTGATAGCTTGTTTAATAATACAACCCAATTCCTATTGACAGTCACACATACACTCATGATTTTGGAAATCACTTCAAGGTTAAGCAAAACTACCAATTTCTACTTAAAATTAACCAATGAAAAATTCAGGAAACAGGAGCTGGGCTAAATAGAGGGGAAGTTATTCAGAATACCCTGTGATACATAACAGGTATATATGATTTAATAGGCAAACTGTTAGAAGATGCCTTAGCAGCTTAAAGACACATTACTTGCTTCATTAAAATTTATGGCTAAAGTACTCTCTTAAAAAATCAACTCCTCTATTAGCCTGTAAAAACACCAAAAGAATCAAGTTTACAGACAAAAAGGCTTCCTACAAAAACTATTATTGCTACAAAAAATTCCTCAGAATAGCAAGCATTTTACATTGCCTACTGAAGTCTTTCGCTTCACCTGAAAGACTGTTTCTGATCTTGTATCTTTGGTATAATTTATGCCCCAATACTTACCTTGGTCCTTTTAACTTATTGGATATGAGGAACCAATATAAATGATGTGTAGTCACTTTGACTATTTTTAAGAGAGAGAAAAAAGTTGCCATTGTATTACGCAGCAGTTCTAGACCCCTGCTCTCTCTGACGGAAGTGTACAACCCAGGAATCCAGAGGGAAGGGGAAAGAGGAAGAGAAGGTGACCCAACAGTTCGCTTTGTCACGAGCTAGGAATCGGGAACGGAGCAGTGTTTACTTACTGTCGGGTTTAGAGTAATGTGTGGTGCCAGGCCTGCGAGGGAGTAGACGTTGATGTCGTGGTAGCTGTACTGGGGCTGTGGTGGAACTGTGGCTGTGCAGGTGGTGCTGGTAGCTGGTGTAGTAGAAGTTGCTAAAAGTAGTAAGAGACAAAAACAGCACATTTGGTGACTTTACTACAAAATTAGCTGGATAGTAAGTGGTCATTACCCAGTTAAACTAACTGGATTGGGAGTGGGGAAGAAATGTCACAGGTCATATCTTTCCCACCCCCTAAAAGAGATATTCTGTTATTTTAACAGAGATGCAAACAAAGCATTAAAACTATGTCAGTGGCAGTGCCCCTAAAGCATAGGAGTCGATGGAGTGGTTATGCCACATTAGCAGACCAAGTCTTACAGGCTTAGAACTATAAGACAGATGTCTGTTTTCAACCTAGCCTTTTCCCTGGTTTACACCTGGGGATTCTTGGCTGCTGGGGGCTGAGAGAGAAAGAAAAGCAGATTTATTCTAACCATACCACCCAATCATTCAAAACCTCTACACATACCACCACCATCATCATCATCATCACCATCACCACCACCACCCACTTGCCCACCCTCCAATCCTCTTGCTATAGACAAAATAATCCATTCTACCTGGTCTGACCACCCCCCTCCAAGGTTGAGAGATAACACAGGTCACCATGCCATGCAATATTTCTAAGACTCCAAACAACATTAAGACATGGCCTGGCCTGTATGGGATACGGGGAACAAATGATTAAATCATATTCCGTTAAGAATGCCATATGAACTGCTAGAGTGGAATCTAATAAGATGACAAAATGCCTAGTCATTACTACCTGTACTTGATAATTAAGAAGGCTCGCCAAAAAAGTATACAAAGTTTCAGCACCACGTATGTTATGTAGGAAAATTATAGTTCCCTATAGTCATGAAGATGTACCATTTAAGAGAACATTCTGGCTAACGGATGGCTAGAATAATTAATACACTTACTTGTGGTTGTAATGGGAGGGAGTTCTTCTGGCTGCTTGACATCTTTCTTTGGAGCAGAGAGTTGCTCATCTAAGTTCTTTAGGCGATCTTTATCCTTTAGGAGGTTTCCAGGTTTTAGTTCATTGATGTCTAACGCAAGATTCTTGCAGAGGACCTCAATCTCAAACTTCAAGTTTAACTGTGTAATTCCAGTATTTGATAAGAATTTTAAAAAGAAAAATTTTGTTTTATTCATAATATACTCCACTCTCAACTCAGTTGTTACAGTGCTTCCAGCAAAATACTCTGCCTGCCTTTACTATAAATTTTAAATGTGAAGGCAGAGAATGTTCCAGAAGACAAAGAAGCAACAAATTACCTTTAAGTCATGTTCCTGATGTAGCTCAGCTAATACATTCATAATTGCCATTGTCCAAGGGTTTGGTGGCCTAAAAACCTAAACAAAAGCTAATATGTTAAACTGACCCAAAGCGTCCTTTAATTTGGATTATTTAAAACAGTTGACCATTTATACCAATGTGACCAAAACAAAACCCTCAGCCATCCCACCTATATCATATTTCAGAAAAACACCAAAACCACTCATTAGAATCTTTCCTATAATTTCACCTGGCCTCTCAAATTGAAAATATGAGTTCCACAGAGGGAAACAGACCTCACCAGCTTTATGTTCATATGAACTAAGGAAATAATCTCTTGACCCTGTGTTGAAACAAATCAACTCTTACAAATTAGCCATGGATAAAATTATTAAAATCTACTCACCACACTACGAATGCTAGACTCTAAGACTTTGGCAACAAAGGGCACTACATAGAGCAATTCTTGTTGTCCTTTAACATAAGCCTCTAGCAGCAAAGATTTCACATCCAAGTCCTGGAATTGAAAAAATATTTTCAAAAGCTAGGAATACACTCCAAAAGGCCTTTACAAAGTACTCAAAGAAAGGTATTTTGCTAGGCTCATCCCCCACACAGGAATCCAGGAATCAACACAATATCCAACTCTTGCCTTATCAAAAAGAAGGTGTGAAAAATCACAGCTTGCAGGCTTTGTTTTTAAATCCTAAAATATGTAGGGCCACAAGGGTGTAATCAGGAATTCAAAACATAGGCCAAAATCTTACAAAAATAATAATCATTACAATAATCATTAAAATAGTCCCAAAGTCAAGATTTTGACATAATATGCTGCATGAACATTCCCAAACTTTACATAAATCCTTAGCTAAAACTTACAGTGTGTAAGATGGGTTTGTTTTTAGCTAATGTGATCATTCCTAACCAATGTCCCAAATTCTTAAGCAAAGAACGATCTGAGAAATTGGCCGCAGCTTTATCAGAGGTCAGTAGGACCTGAAACAGTAAAAGATTAAGAAAGATATGAGAATGAGCTTATGGAAAAAAATTCTCAACTAAATCTTTCAGAGTTCTATTTTCCTACCCTAAAGTAAGCCATCATTTTTTTTCTTATACCAATAAGAATGAGCTTGAAAAAAAGCCATTTCTGAGAACATGTCCTAAAGCAGATCAACTCCACATATCACATCATTTTGATGTATTCATTACCCAACAGTGCCATTTTTAACCTTTAAAAATATTATATATTTTTTAAATTAGGTAATACAAATATTTCACAAAATCCAAAAAATACACAAGGTTAAAAGTGTTAGGTACCCTACCCTACCACTGAAAAGTACTTTAAAACTCTGGGAACTTTAGCTAGATCTGAGGCACAGACCCAACTGCAAATCTATTTTGATGGGTTAAATTCAATTCAAATGAACATTATAGCTATGCCTGTAAGTCCTTCAAGGCAACAGGCATACAGAAGAACATAACCAACATAGCCACCTATTGCAATCTTCAGCATATCCAGGTCATTAACACATCCCTGGAGTCAACTAAGAAACTTTCTGAAATACAGCAAACTATTGCTTATATACTTCTTTTAAAATTTCTAGAAAAGACAATCCGTTTAATTGATTATCCAAGTCCTTGCTTTTCTAAGAGACAAAGCCATCAAAGGAGAGTGTTTTGAGTGCAGGCACAGACACATATATATATACCCATCTACTACACGATACCTCTAAATTTATGATTATATAATTTTTATTTGAAAAACAGATCTTGAAACTTTTGCCCCAGAGTATGTGGGAACTTTCATGCATCCCAACCATCCTTGCTATCAGATAACGAAAGCTGAGTATAGTCATGTTCCTTAACTCCATATAGCAACAGCAGAATAGTACAAGTCAGCTGTGCAAGAGAACGAGCCAGGAATTCTTTTGCACTACAGCGTAACCAAGAATGGGGAAAATTCCCATCCACAGGTTTAAATATAGTGCTGGTTCCTAAACCAATGTCCCAAGTTATTCAGCAAAAAATGATTAACAGCTGTATGCTAGTTCACACTGTTTTCTAGTGAAGATTTTCTTTCTAAGAAATAACGGACAGTTTAGAAATTAAAATAATTGAATTTTATTGGAAGAGCATGAGCTCATTAAAGACTATGACCTTAAAATCAGCAGCAAAGAATCCTAGACAACAGATATTCCACAAATAGGTCTAGAGTCTAGAGACATCTGGCACTTGACTACGAGATACAAATGAAAACATTCACTATAATATTGTTTATAATTGATTAACAACCTAAATGTGCAACAGCAACATACATCCATACAATGATTTTCTATAAGACTATCTTTAAAAAGAGGTACTATAGCCTAGAGTACATCATGAATAAAAATGGGAGAGCAAGGGTGACACCACGAAAAGATGCACAGAGGGTGATGCCATATGGAAACACTAAGCATTACTATATTGTTTGTTTGTAACAGATGGTGAAGTTCTAAAGTCATTCATGGAATGATGAAAACAAATTTTCAAAGTAAGTACAAAATTTAGTCCTATATTTATAAAACCTAGAGCAATTTCCACAGATACCTAATACAGATGACATATATAATGACATACAAGTAAAAATAGCACACATTCTACCTATATAATCAAGTATTTACAAATCAAAGCAATAATTAAAGAAAATACAAGAACCAACTCTTACTTTGATGTTTCTGTAGGTCTCATTCAGAACCATCTTGTTAAATTCAGGATTCTTCAGCGTATCAAGGAAGTTTGAATATAGGCTGTGAAAGTTTGGCTCAATACTGACTCTCTTCATAACCAAATACTGTGAGACCCAAGGCATAAATTCTTCTTTCACAGTCTCCTTTAGCTCTTCGACCTAGCCAATCAACAACATGGGAAGCATAAAATTACACAATGATAAAATAAGGTTTTGGTTTCTGTGAAACAGACTACAGCTTATGACTTTTTGCAAAATTAACTAGATGCTAAAGCAAAATGCTTCCCCCCATATCAGATAGACACTATGAAGAACAGTATGCTCAAATTCATAATCATATCTCAAACTATGGATGATTAGGGCTGAAACACCTGTAGTCATTTTTAGCTTTAAAATTACACATGTAGGCCAGGCACGGTAGCTCACGCCTGTAATCCCAGCACTTTCGGAGGCTGAGGCAGGAGGATCGCTTGAGGCCAGGAGTTTAAGACCAGCCTGTGCAACACAGTGAGGTCCCTCTACAAAAAAATTTAAAAATTAGCAAGGTGTGATGGTGCATGCTGTAGTCCCAGATACTTAGGATGCTGAGGCAAAAGGATCGCTTACACCTTGGCGTTTGAGGTTGCAGTGAGCTATATGATTACACCACTGCACTCCAGCCTGTGTGACAGAGTGAGGAAACCCTGTCTCAAAAAACAAACAAAAACACCAAACATGCAGTCCCTTGCCCCTCACCTTAAGTTACTAAATCTACAACCAGCCATTAACAGGTCTAACAACAGAACTATGTTTTCCTAAAATTTCATCTCCAGGAATCATCTTTAAGTTTGAAGCTTCTCCTCCAAAAAGGATGCTAAAGGCCTCAATTTTTTCCCCAGGCAACTGTGCTGGGATTTTGAAAGATGGTACTTGCTTTACATCTTAAAATCCACTTATATAAGCTAACCTTATTGGCTAACACTGACATTTCCAAGTACAGCTGACCCTTGAACAACACAGGTTTAAACTTATTGGGTCCACTTACATAGATTTTCTTATGTCTCACAATCCCTGAGACAGCAAAACCAACCCCTCCTCCTTTTCCTCCTCCTCAGCCTACTGAAGGTGAAGATGATGAAGATGAAGACCTTTATGGTGATCCTCTTAATAGTAAATATATTTTCTCTTCCTTATAATATTCTTAATAACATTTTCTTTTCTCCAGCTTACTTTATTGTAAGAATACAATATATCATACATAAACCATAAAAAATGTTTTAAATGACTGTTAATGTTATCGATAAGGTTTCCAGTCAGAAGTCAAAAGTTATACCTGGATTTTCAACAATGTAGAGGGTCGGCATCCTTAACACCCACATTGTTCACAGGTCAATTATAATGGTTTAGCAGGCTGGGCGCGGTGGCTCATGCCTGTAATCCTAGCACTCTGGGAGGCCCAAGTGGGTGGATTGTTTGAGCTCAGGAGTTCAAGACCAACCTAAGCAAGAGTGAGACCCTGTCTCTACTAAAAATAGAAAGAAATTAGCTGGGTAACTAAAAATATATAGAAAAAATTAGCTGGGCATGGTAGTACATGCCTGTAGTTCCAGCTATTCAGGAGGCTGAGGCAGAAGGATCGCTTGAGCCCAGGAATTTGTGGTTGCTGTCTGCTAGGCTGACACCACGACACTCTAGCCCGGGCAACAGAGTGAGACTCTTGTCTCCAAAAAAAAAAAAAAAAAAATCCATAGTATATGTGTGTGTGTATATATACACACACATACATACATACATACTATGGATATTCTCTGGGAGAAAATTAGTTATGACCAAAAATACAAATGAAACCGTCCATCATTGTACATTGAACATTGTTTACTTCAAAAGCCTATAACTAACTGCGAAACACAACATTAATGTCTATAAAAACCACAACCACTAGTTGGATATCCACATTCCCCTTGCTTTGATTCTATTACCTCTACTTTAATGTGATTGTTTTTAAAAGGGTGAAAAATATATCCTTCTACCCATTAGGAAAAAGAAAAGAGGGCATTTATAGCCTATAACATCATACTCACCTTTTGTGTCATATTGGACTGTGATAGGTTGTTGAAGATAAAAGCAATTTTCTCTTGGATATTTTCTGGGGGTTCCACAATTCTCTCAGTTTGATCTGTGGCCACAAGCAATGTATCTATATTTGTAGTATTAATAGAAGGCTAAAAATAATAATGAAGTACATAAGGCAAATAAGTTGCAATACTTCCTTGAAAAATCCCAGAAAAAAAACTGTATACAGATTCTGTTAAGAGTATAAAATACACTTGGTATGTTTGTGCACTGGAAGTGTGGACAAGAACATATACTTAACTATTAATAGTGCCTGCCTCTTAGCAATACAGGAAGGGGAGATACAACGGGAGAAATGCTGGTCTTTATGCTTTTTAGTAGGCATGTGTTATGCTTATAATAAAATTATATTACATGCTCACTGCTGGATATATTACAACATAACAAATCATCCTGGAAAAGAAAAAAGATAGACCCACTTACTGGCACATCTTTCTTAAAGCTGACTCCAGTTGGCCTGGTGACTGTAACTGTTTTAGCAACAGTGGTGGTCGTTGAGGTGGTTACCATAGTGCTAACCTGACCAGCAAGAGGAGCTTTTGCTGGAACCTGGGCCTGGGCCTGGGCCTGAGCCAGTGCAATACTTCCAGGGGTTGTGATAGAGCCTTGCATTTTCACAGGAGGATCTCTGGACTGCTGTCCATACTCGATATACTAAAGGGGCGGGGAGGAAGAAATATGTTAAAAGAATTCTTAACAGAAATTGAAGTTTTAATTTTATGTCCCTCATTTCTGAGAGGGTAAAAAATAATTTCACAGTACTCTTTGGCTCATCTATCTCGCTTACTCCTTGCCCCATCCCAGCACTAATACACAAGTGGCTACCACAGATTCCTTTAGAGACAAAAGATTAGTATGTTAAAGCATTTATGAAATAGTCTAGCAAAACAACTTCCCAAAAAAAGCACCCCCAAATATCTGCATGTCTTTAAACCCTTTTTAGTAAATGCAAACTTTAAAAATCCTTAAAAATTTATATAGTGAACTTTTATATTGGACACTGATAAATAAGAAAGGCCTAAAAAACACACTGCAGTGTGAATTATATCTCACTGAAGCTGTTGCCACAAAAAATAAAAAATACTATATACAGTCCAACCAACTGAAGGGTAAGCCACACCAATGATGGGTATTATATAGGGTAGTATTTTTTTTTTCATTTTACAGACCTATAATAATAACACACACACGTTAGAACGCTGACATAGTGTTCCTGGGGCTATTTCAACAGTCCTTTCCATAACAAAACTAAAATTACCATCTACGTATACAATAGTCTTATTTTCGGAAGAATATTTTCAAGTAAGAAACAATCTCTGAAGAAAGTATAGCCCTTTAAATTGACAAAGTACAGAAAGATAAACAATGACCTCTCTCTGTCTCTATTTTGCTTACAGTAGGGGTGGGGGCGAGTTTTGTGTGACTACTCCCATCTCACTTGCTCTCTAGTCTTTCAATCTCCATATTCCTGGCTCTGAATTCCTCTCAATCCACTCACTTGAATGAATACACACCTGCCTCCTACTCCATGGTCCCCTAGGTTAAGTCACTGCAATAATCCTGACCTCCTAATAAATGCAGAAGGATGAGGTAGAAAGTGCTGGACTAAAATAAAATACAGAATTTCAAGTAGATTCAAATTCCAATCTTTCTGATTCCTTCAAATATGATCTTATAAAGTCGTTTGTCTACCTTATGAAAAAAATAAAGTTAATGATTAATCACCTTTCCTGTTCTATATAAACTATTGACCAAAAGCTAAAAGTCAAAGCTATGAATAATGTTTGCTAATCAAGCCAAAAATCAGTCTCTAAAACAATGATTCTTAATTTCAAGAACAACAATCACACAAAATGGCTTAAAATGTATGTTCTCTGGGAAAAGTTCCCCATGGACTGCATCCTGTAAACAAGCACTTCAAGGGAATCTAAGCAGGTGGTAAGAAGGTTCTATTTTTAAGAAACATTGGTCTAAGTCTTATGTTTAACAGTTTTGAACTGTGTAACACTTAAAGCAAAAGAAAGTTTTATTGATTTATAGTCAAGATTCCCATTCCAATTCCCTTTAATCAGGCAGGATTTCCATACATACTAGCATAAAGATTCTCTTAGTAACAGTAAAAGATGTCTACTCTTCCACAGCATTATCAGGCCAAAAGAACCAGTAAATGCTTTCATTAACTCAAGCAAACCCATGGCTTGGAAGATCCAAGAATGACATTTTTAGTCATGTTTTATTATCAAGCCATGAAATGAACAGGCAATATGTATGCCTAGATCATGCTGATCATTAAGAAATCTTAATACCATTCCTAGCAAATTCCAAAACAAATTGAAATAAATAAATCTTCCAACTATTAGACAGTTATTTAGGTTTTAGGTACTGGGGGCACTTACTTCCTGTAAATGATGTGGAAACTGCATAAAGTGACCGATAGAAGCCAAATGCTGACAATACTGGGGATAGTCCTTCAATCTGCCAACAAAAACATTCATTATTATTTCTTACAAGGAGAGAAGCAGCACTACTAACAAAAACTTTCTTCCAAATGCTAATCTAGGCCATTTTCCACATTGTCCCTATGAATAACCTATTTGAAAAGAATGTCAAATGAAAAGAACACAGAAGGGGAAAATACTTGTGAATCTCACTCATTTTACATCAGAAAACAATACATTAACTTTGCTTTTTAAGGGTCATGTTTTACTTAAAATCAGATTAAGATGAGCCCCTAAAACTGCTGTTTGAAAACAACTCAAATTTTCATCAACATGTGAATGAAAAAACAATTTATAGTCAATCTCCCCAACAGAATACTACGCAGCAATAAAAAGGAACAAACTACTGAAAACCTGCATTAACACGGATGACTTTCAAAAGCATCACTCAAAAGCCACATATTGTATGATTCCATTTAAATGACATTCTGGAAAAACTTTAGAGATCAGTGATTACCAGAGACTGGGAGCAAGGCAAGGGGAACTGACTACAAAGGAACAAGGGAAGTTCTTGGGGTGGGGGGGATATTCAGTATCTTGATTGTGGTGGTGGTTACACAACTGCATAAATTTGTCAAAACTGTGTACACCTAAAAGGGGTGACTTGCACTATATGTAGTAAAGTATACCTCAATAAATAACCAATCCAAAAAACCCCTACTATCTCATTTTAGTTTTCCTACAACTTATTTGATAACTGTAATGAACTGCACTGTTTTCTATTCTTCCTCTTCTAGCTCACACAGTCAGTGTAAGATTTGTTAGTACAATTACGGGGCCTGGTACCTATTAATTGATAAATAATACTTACTATTGCTCTTTAAATTAAAAAAGAAAGCTTTCAAAGGAAACCTATCTACTTACCTATTTTTAAATCTATCTAGTGCAGCTATCCCAAAGTAATACATTTTGGATCCAAAAGGCTTGCGTAAGGCTTCAAGAACATATCGCAGAGCCAGGCCCAGTGCCATGTAAGTGACCAGTCCTTTTTCGATTATCCCACCAAACAGGCAGGCTGTTATATGTAATTCTTTATCAGGGTACTGAGGAAAAAACCGATATTCTTCAAACAAGTTCCTCAGCATACAGTTAAATACTTCTCGTTCCCTCTTTATAGTAGAGTCTTTAAATCTCTGTAGCATTTCTAATACCTGGAAAAGGAAGACAAAAACAACACACACAAAAAAGAAACTATTACTAAGAACCTACCTCAAATATTCTTAATAGAAGACTGTTACACAGAATATATACCAATAAACAGAGCTCATGACACATATTAAGGTTTCGAAAGATAAATATATCAAAATACTTTGAGCTAGATTTCTAGAAACCCTGAAAAGAGTGTTTACGATTGGCCCAAACCATAAATAATTAGATCATCCTAGACACTCACCTCATCAACAGACATGGTTGGATGTGGCGGGTGGTTATATATTCGCTGGAAATAGCTGTTTGCTTCATCATCTATCTCTTTGCTAAAGTGCTGATTTGCCTCTGGCCACACCTGAGACAAGTCGGCTGTCAGAAACAGAAAAGTAATCAGTAAGCACTTAAGTCTTCCCACTATTCCCTCATAAAACACATAGAGCCAGAGAGATCATTTTTAAAGGAAATGAGATCATAATTTTAAAGGAAAAAAAATAAGAAATTGTATAAAGTATTAGTATTAAGTAGTCAAGTTTCAATATTAACGTGTTCTAGGTAGACATAATACAACTTTAACAAAATTCCCTTATATAGTCCTACTCTAATATTTCCTTCACTGAGACTCATTATGATATAAAAGTTAGAACTAGCTTCAAAATCATAATGCACTTACCCTTAATACCACCTCAGTAGAGGTTAACAAGTCTTTATTATTTTATGATAAAAATCACATTTAACATATGTTAAATCACATGAATTATAAATGCATGTGCATGACAGACTGATATAAACACAAAGCATGCTACAAAAACATAACATTCAGACAAGCCTTTCACACTATCAAGTAAGTTGATGTACTTTTGAACCTTGTATCATGACTATTTAGTCACAATGACAAGGACATATAAGTTAATACACCTATGGATTTATAAAAGATGACTTCTGTCTTTACTTAGGACAGCAAATTAGTAAGGAGATGAGACTTTTAAAATTGGTTTATTATATATTGCATCATATTATGTTATATGGCAGTATTTATGACATAAAGAGTATATATATTATAAAGCTATAACCTTAAATATACAGTTATTTACTTTATAAACTACTAAGCTGAAACAGAAATCCAAATTCTCATGTCTTCATGTCTGCTCCTGGCTTGTTAAAAAACAACAAATTTTTATATCAGGTACAATATTTATATGTATATATTTAAGTCTTTTCTCTTTACCATACCTAACTTCTTACTTTTAGAATAACATCCTCAGAAGCTGTCTCTTATTGACCATTACTTTGTTCTGGGAATCTAGAGTAAAGGTGGAGAGTCACCTAATTTTCATTTTAATAGTTCAAATTTGTGAATTTATTTCCACTGGTCTAGAAGGCACATCAACAGATGACACTACTAACAATATATTAAGTCAGTATTTTGTTCATGTAACTCTAGGGACAACAAATAAGACAATTGAAAAAAATTTATGTGCATCAGTCACACTTCACAATCACAGACAACACTACCACTTACAAGGTTTCATCTTACTCTGCTGGAATGTAGGCTGGTTCAGTCCAGAGGTGCCCAGTTTCCTCTGTACAAAAGGGTCGTTATTCACTGCAGGGAGTCCAAGAGCCCCGGTCAGGCTGCCTGTGCCAAGACCACCTACTAGAGAGAACGAAGGCAGCCAAAAGTCCTATCATCATTACTCATATTCTTGACTTTATTCACATCTCAGATATATGTTCTTGTATTAAGTCAGGGTCTTTGTTGATTCCCTTATTACACATCTATTCAACTTTATAGAGAAAGAAAACTAGTAAAGAGTAGGTGAAAATGAACAATGCCAAAATTCTTTCAGCATTTGGAATTATTTTATTTCATGATAATATGCAAAATTTTAATGTATACATTCTCAAGGCACATACTAGCATACCCGAAGTAGTCATAATAAGAGGGGCTGGGCCGGGAACGGTGGCTCACCCCTATAATCCTAGCACTCTGGGAGGCTGCGGCAGGTGGATCGCTCAAGGTCAGGAGTTTGACACCAGCCTGAGCAAAAGTTGAGACCCCGTCTCTACTAAAAGTAGAAAGAAATTATCTGGACAACTATATATATATATAGAAAAAAATTAGCCGGGCATGGTGGCGCATGCCTGTAGTCCCAGCTACTCGGGAAGCTGAGGCAGGAGGATCGCTTGAGCCCAGGAGTTTGAGGTTGCTGTGAGCTAGGCTGAC
>RJWJ010024354.1:0-24870 GCA_004363605.1 Indri indri | reverse complement strand
TCCAGGATTCAATCCCATTCTTCCACTTCCCGGGGAACAAGTGTATCCTCCACAGTAAAAGAGGGTAGGAAGTTCTTGCATCTACCAGGCTGACGAGATCAAATTTGTACAGGATGTGACTCCAAGCTATGGACACGAAAGCACAGGAAAACCCATTTTGGTAGAGAATAAAAAGGTACTGATAGCTGCCAACAGAAGGCAATAGGCATTTCTTACACTCTTAAAAAGGAAGAAAAGACTAAAAATCAAACTTTACTAATTAGACTTGAGCAGTGAACATGTTCAAATCTATAAGATACCTTGCTCAGACACACACAACAAAAGGAAAATCAGCATCAAACTGAGGAAAAAATGGTCAGAGGTGTGCTCCAAAGCCTAAAAGAAATACAATCATGCACCTTAAAGAAATAGAAATCTGAGGTCACAGGGCAATGCCAAAGTGTTTGGCCTGCACTGTGGGCATGCCTGCTTATTGACAGGTAAGGAGCAATATATTTGTTAGGAGAGATTACAAGAGAGAGGAAACACCAAAAATCTTACCACCCACAAAAAGACTATCTGAATGATTCAAATGCACTCTTGATGTCAAATCCCACAAAGTATAATTTCTCTCTGCTCTGAAGTAAACCAACATACAAAATGACGCTAAATACATTTAATATATGATTCCATGAATAACACTTGGATCTGTATTCAAACACTGACTCAGCTACTACAAAGTAAAGCAACATTTGTTTATTCCTGGTTACGGAGCTAACTGGTTTTACAGCTTATGTGCCAGTTGCCAATTTATTACTTCTCATCTCTGAATTCACCCTTCATTATAAGCTCTGTGATTTAAAATAAAAGTGGGGGGGGGATTATTTTAAGCCTTTTCTTTTGAAGTGAGACCATTGTTAAATTTCTCAGTAGAGAGCGCTGGAGAGACATTGCAGGAGGAAGAGGCTTTCTGAAAGGTCCTGCGCAGGCAGGGGGTCAGCTGTACGGGAGTGCAGACATCTGGTGGAGCCTGTCCCAGCCACCAGCCTAGAACATAATTCCTTTGAGACTTTGTTGTATCCTAGGCCTACCGATAATTTTTCCTCAGTCCTCTAAGAATCCAGTGCCCCACACACATGCAGCCTTTACACTGAGGGCCTCCTGCCACACCAGCACTCCTCTGTGTGGGCTTCCAGCAGCTGCCTATGACCTGGAGGGTCAAATACCAAGCAGTCTGTCAAACACCCACCCTTGTGCAAGCCTGCATGCACTAAAGGCCCTCTACCTAGGCTGGCAGTGGACTTCCACTGCACAACCATGCCACCAGTTGCTGACCATCTGCTAACCTGCCTAACCTAGCCTGCTTGCCCAGGAACTACAGACCAGCTCAGGCCCGGCCAAACCAGTAAACACCTCTGCTGTCCAGTGGGCTGAACTGTACCTTCTCCAACAAGGTTTGAACCAAATTCCTCCCAAGTTTGTCCTTCCTTGAGTACTCTCCTTCTGCCCTAGGCTACCATATAGAGTTTCCTTATATCATATAGTGTCTCTTTTATCATAGTTAGTAATTTTTTATATTAACTTCCCTTGTGTAATCTGTTGTGTAGTTTCTGTCTTCTGATTGAATCGAGACTACTGCAACTTAGAAATAGGGAAAAGAAAAAAAATCTAAAATCAAGAAATATGTATTAATTTATTACATACTATATACCAGAAAATGTGTTAGATAACTTAAATGTTTTATATCATTTATCCAAAAAATAATTCAGCACGGTTAAATATTTGAGATTTGGAGAAATTAAGTAGCTTATCCAGGTTTGTATAGCCTGGTAGGAGGCATAAAGAGATTTCAAACCCTTGTTCATATTTATGAAGTAGTATATTTATATCTCTATCTTTTTATGTATATATCTATCTAAATGATGTCTATCCTGCAGAGACTAAATTGCATTGACAGAAGAGGTATTTGGGGAGTTAAATTAGCAAGGTTTGGTGGTTGATAAGATGGAGTAGTGATGGAATATGGAAAGTGGAACTGACTATAAACATTCCTTAAAGCTTGGATGACTTTGAACTCTCATTGGAATCAATGCAGGATTTTTCAGAAAAGGCATGGGAGGACAAAAAGCAAAATTTAGAGCAAATTAGTCATGGAATGATGGGCATGAAGCATGGATTTGTAGTGCAAATCAGAATTAGAGGATATTTTTGAACATTTGTTGCAGAAATCAAGGTAGGATTGCTGCGGATCCAGCATGTAGTGGCAGCAGTGGAGATGTAGGGAATCCATAGGATAGATTCATCTCAAAAGAGACATCACTTTTGTGATGGATTTGGTGTCAAACTTGGGAAGAGGGATAAACAAAAGACAAATCTAAAGATTGGAAACATGTTATAGGAGAATCTCTGGAAATCCTTCACAAAGGAATGAGACCCCTGAAAGCATCATGAAACAACCATTTCCTTCTCATAGGAAACACAAGTGATTAACAGTAAGATAAAGTCTTACCAACTATTCATAAGCCATATATACCAAAGTAAGAGAAAACTGCTATTTGATATCTCTATGGGCCCATTATTTTGTTTCTGAATAAAATCATAAAAGGGCCAGAAAGATTTTCTTCTCCTTAGCACAGTTGCAGATTAGTGTTCTGCACAGAGACCTGCCTGCAAGGTTACAGCAACCCTTTTGTCATACATTCCTATTGTCTGGAGATGGATGTCAGCTGTACATTCCAGAACTGTTCAGACAATTGAAGAATTCTGTGCAGTTTAATTGGAATTATACTTCCTAAAGAATTGAAAGAGAGCAAAACCCTTTGATATGCTTCTTCTCTTGGCATTAGTCAATGTTTATTTGATTGCCATCATAAATAATCAATGTGCTACCTTACCCAGAGAGAAGAGACCATCTCAAATTTGGTCAATCCTACAAGAACTTGGTGCCTTAGAAAATAACAGAAGAGAGGAAATGGCTTTCCTAACAGACATGGTTAATTTGGGACACACTAAACATAATATAATTTTAGAGAAAATAACCAGTAACCACAGAGAAAAACAGAACTTAAGCTCAGAGTGAGATCGAGGGACCATCTATAGAGGAATTACTGTATTACACAGAAGTCTACAGCTGAAATGAAACATGTAGTTGTTGGAGTTTAAGTCCCTCATTTTATAGAGAGCAAACTGAACCACTGAGAGACAGGTGTTATCTCTGTCACCTTGGTACTTTCTAAAGTGTTTTAGTCAGTGTTCTTCAGCAAAACAGTGCCAACAGAAGATATACATATAAGATATATATGAATATATATATATCCTATATATATGACATATATGCTGTGTGTGTATATGTATACCTATACATATATACACCAACATATATGCCAGTAGGATGTATATATATATTAGAAAGAGATTTACTATAAGGAATTGGCTTACATGATTGTAGAAGCTGACAAGTCTTGAGATATGCAATCAGCAAGATGGAGACACAGGAGACTCAATAATGTTACATAATAAGGAAATAAGAGAGAATGTATGTCTATACATGTGTGTGTATGTATATACATATATATATATATAGAGAGAGAGAGTTTTCCATTGACCTTAATCATAGGGCATGGTAATGCTAAGAGACACCCTAAGGGATCTCCTGTGTCCCAGGTATACTCTTCCTTACCAACATTGTGGAGCAGCAGTCCAATATCCCCTTGACAGTCAGGATCAATCACCCCAGCCGGCACAGTTACTCTTCTTTGCCTGTTGATTCAGAGGCATGAGGAGCCCAAATTGGCCAGGTGGTAGTCTTAACTCCAATTCATACAGCACCATACCTTACACGCCATTCAGCCCTTTGTTTTTGTTTTTGTTTTTATTTTAACTTTGCAAAATATACTGGAGATTTTTCTTTACTGGTACACATAAAGCTGCTTAGCTATTCATTACGTGCTGATGGAACAATTTATTTAACTAATTCCTTGCTGTAAGGAATATTCCTATATATAAATGATTTTATACATATGCTGGCATATCTATACTATTCATTACATACATATGGTATATATTAAAGATCTAATGTAGAAATGGAATTGCTGGGTCCAAAAATTGCATTTTGTGAGATTCAATGTCTAATTGCTCTTAGTAGTGGTTTTACTAATTTAGTTTTCCATAAACAATGAGAAGTATCTGTTTTCCCAAACTGCTGTCAATATAGTTTGTCATCAAACATTCTAGTATTTGCTACCTTAATAATTTTTAAATGCTATCACATTATAATTTTGATTATATTTATCTTATTAAGAAAAACCAGGCATAATTTCAAATCTTTAAATGGCATTATTTGTATTTCCTTTGCTATAAATTATCTGAATATACCACTTGCCCATTTTTTTGGTTAAATATTTATAGTAGTTATCTATAAATGAAGGATCTTAACACTTTTGTATATATAAAATTTTTTTATGTACTCAAATTCTAGTACCTCCATAGCTCCCTATTTTTAGGCTTCCAAGTGATAATATTGAAAGCAGATTTTCATAGTATTCTTTTTTCAGAGAATGAAACAGTGGAGTATTGGGCACAGGAGGAAGCATATGGGAGTCAGGAAGGAGTTAAGTGATCACGTTTCCAGTAAAGCAATACCGTACAGGGAGTAAGCCCATGGCTCTCCTGTCATCAGTACAATTTTGTCTAGGAAGAAAATTATATATTTCTCAGTTTCTATTGAACAACTAGATGCAGAACACCTTCCTAAGGTGAGAAACTAGGAGATCCACATTACAGAGAAATAGCTAAGAGTATACGCTTTGCAGCCAGGCTGCTTGAGAAACCTGGAAGGCATCACCCATAGCAAGCAATCATGGTTAAGATCACCAGCAACAAGTCCTGTTTCTGTCATGTTCCTCCTGATATTATGAGATGAGAATGGCATTTCAGGTCTGTAGTGTTGTTCCCCAAAACCCATCACGCCTACCTAATAATGAGGAAAACATCGGACAAATCCCAACTGAGAGACAATCTAAAAAACATCCCACCACTGCTCTACAAAAGAATCAAGGTCATGAAAAACAGGAAGAATAAGAAACTATCCCAGATCAGAGGAGTCTAAGGAAACATGTCAATTAACTGCAGTATCCTGGATCATATCCTGAAAAAGAAAAAGGACATAAATGGAAAAACTGGTGAAAGCAGAATAAAACCTATGGCTCACTTTAAAACATCATGTATCTTTCTAGATATTTTTATTGACTCATAATTTTTTGTAGCATGCTTTTATTAATATTATATGAACATCTTTCTATGTCAATATAATCATCTCCATAATTTTAATACTTGAGTAGAATTTCATTTTGAGTATCATAGGATTGTATCAGAATTTATTTAGGCAATCTCTACTACAGGAGAACTAAGATGTTCATATTTTTCAATAATACAAAGAATGCCATAATGAAAAATCCTTGTAGTGAAATATTGTTGCACATTTAAATTATTTCTTTAGGATACATTCATATAAAGAGCCTTTCTGAGCCTAAGATTAGGCACATTTCTAAAGCCTTTGCTAGGTGCTGCCAAATTGCATTCGGGATGTTTTGAAGGTACCTATTTCCCTCAATAAAAGTGAGTAGTAGCATTTTTGCTTATGCTTTTATCAAAGTATAGGTCCAAATGCTTTTAATTTTTTTCTGTGATTATTAATAGGATAATAAGTGCTATTTCATCATGCTAGTGACTTCCCTAAAACTTGTTTTTTATTGTGTATATTTACAGTATACAACATGATGCTTTGATATACACACGCATGGTGAAGTGGTTACTACAGTCAGGCAAAGTAACATTTCCATCACCTCACATAGTTATCTTTTGTGTGTGTGTGATAAGAGGTCCAAAAACCACTCTCAGCAAATTTCTAGTATACAATACAGCATTATTAACTATAGTCCTCATGCTGTACATTCCATCTGTAGACTTTATTCTTATTCAGCTTTTGTTCTCTCTTCTCAACAGTTTCTATCCTCTACTTTCAAAGTTATTGAAACTTTAGTGTCGATATGTAGGAAAGGTTCCTCAAAGAAATCCCTGCTATGTCTTTAAAAGTAACAGGAGATGCATGCTTAACTTTCCTTAAACAGTGATGTAAGATATTCCACAGAAAACTCTGACAAGACACATCTAAGTTAGCAAGGAATACAGATCTGTAATCGAACCTCATTTATCATTGAGCACTTGGAAGCACAGGGCAATTATTTTTAAATATAAATCAAGACTCTTTTGTGAGGGGAAAAAACCATTGTTTTACAGATGGAATTGTAAATGTTTCATAAAAAAGATATATTTAGGTGGAGAGGTGACCTCTGGCAGGCATATTTGCCCTATCAAATAGCTTCTCCTGGTGAAGCAGGTGTGAATTGCTTATTAAACTGAATATAACAATATTTCAAGGCATTAATTTTAGCTAAAACTTTTTTTTTATTGGAGCCTAGCAGATTGGCTCTGAGCCTCATACCATATACCTTGCCAAACCCAAGAACACTACAGAACAAACCATGCTTCCTTTAGTTTCTACATTGGGGTCACTTCCATTCCAATCATTTGTAAAAGGTCAGGTGTTACATGGTTAGACATACAGACAATCTGGCCCAAATGATATGCAAATACATTATTTGAGGCTTTAATCCAGTATTATTTAAATGCTTAACCAATTGTATACCGTATCTTCCTTTTCTTATTGTTCTGCTTTAAACTTCCCATCTTTTTTTATTGAGGTATATTTGAAAAAGATTGAATATTTAAGGTGTTTACAATTGGATGATTTCATAGACATATACACTACAAAATAATCAACTGAAACTAATTGTTGTCGCCTCAGATAGTTACTACTTCTTTTGTGTGTGTGTCGAGGGGGTGGGGAACTTAAGAGCTACTCTATGAGCAAATTTCTCATATACAATAAAGTACTGTTAATTATAGTCACATTGTTGTATGTTAGATCTCCAGAACTTAATCATCATGCATAACTGAAACTTTGACCCCTTGACCATCTCCCCATTTCCTGCTTTCCCCAACCCCTGGCAACCACTAGTCTACTCTCTGCTTCTGTGAGTCTGCCATTTTCAGATTCCACATATAAATGATATCAGCAGTATTTTTCTTTCTGCATCTGGCTTATTTCACTTAGCATAATGCCCTCCAGGTTCATCCATGTTGCCACAAATGGCCAGAGTTTCTTTTTTTTAAATGACTGAATAATATTCCATTGTGTGTATGTATCGCATTTACTTTATCTGTTCATCATCAATGGACATTTAGTTTGTTTCCATATCTTGGCTATTGGGAATCATTCTGCAGTGAACACGGAAGTACAGATATTTCTTGAACATATTGATTGCATTTCCTTTGGATATATGCTTATAAGTGGAATTGCTGGATCACAAGGTAGTTCCATTTATAATTGTTTGAGGACACTCCATACTGTTTGCCAAAACGACTATACCAATTTGCATTCCCACTAACGGTGTACGATGATTTCCTTTCTCCACAGTCATAACATTTGTGTCTTTAGTCTTTCTCGCAATGGCCATTTTCATAAGTGTGAGGTGATATCTCATTGTGGCTTTGATTTACATTTCTATGATGATTAGTGATTTTAAGCACCTCTTCATATATCTATTGATAATTTGTGTATCTTCTTTTGAGAAATGTTTATCCAGGTCCTTCATCAATTCTTAAAACAGGTTATTTGGGGAGTTTGCTATTGGATTATGAGAATTTCTTATATGTTTTGGGTATTAATCCCTTATCAGTTGAATGGTCTGAAAATATCTTGGTTGCTTTTTCACTCTGTTGATTGTTTCCATTACTGTGCATAAGCTTTTCAGTTTGATATAATTACATTTGTCTATTTTTATTTTTGTTGTCTGTGCTTTGGGTATCATATCCAAAAAATCATTACTCAGACAAATATCAAGAAACTATTTTCCTATGCGCTCTTCTAGTAGTCTTATGTTTTCAGGTCTTAGCTTTAAGTTTTTAGTTTGTTTTTAGTTAATTTTTATATATGGTATGATACAAAGGTCCAATTTCATTCTTCTGTATGTGGACATCTAGTTTTACCAATACCATTTATTGAAGAGATTATTCTTTCCCCATTTTTTGTTCATGGTACCCTTGTAGAAGATCAGTTGACCATAGATGTGTAGATTTATTTCTGAGCTCCACCATCTGTTCCATTGGTCTATGTGTCTGCTTTTATGTCAGTACCATACTCTTGATTGCTGTAGTTTTGTAGTATATTTTGAAGTCAGATAGTGTGATGCCTCTAACTTTGTTGTTCTTGCTCAAGATTGCTTTGGCTATTAGGGTTCTTTTGTGGTTCTATGTGAATTTTAGGATTTTATTTCTATTTCTGTAACAAATGCCACCAGGATTTTGATAGGGACTGCACTGAATATCTAGATCACTTATGGGTGGTATGGAAATTTTAATGATATTAATTCTCCCAACATATAAATATGAGATATATCTATTTATCTGTATCTTCTTTAATTTTCCTCATCAATGTTTTATAATTTTTAGTGTACAAGTCATTCACCTCTTTGGCTCAATTTATTAATAAAAAATTTATTTTTTGTTGCTATTGTGAATGGGATTGTTTTCTTTTTCCAATTGTTTGTGAATAGAAAAACAGGAATGATTTTTATATGTTGGTTTTTTGAAAAGATAAACAAAATCAACAAACTTATAGCTAGACTAAGAAAAAGAGAGAAGATTCAAATAAAAAAAGAAATGGAAGAGGAGACATTATAGATACCTCAGAAAATGACATTCCAGGGTGCCTTAGAAATAAAAAGAATCACAAGGAACTATTGTGAGCAATTATATGGCAGCAAACTGGTTAACCTAGAAGGAAGGTATGAATTCTTAGAAACATACAAAGTGACCAAAACTGTGTCAGAAAGAAATAGAAAGCCTGAACAGACCAATAGCAAATAAGGAGACTAACCTCCCAACAAAGAAAAGTCTAGAACCTGATCGCTTCATATGTGAATTCTAACAAGCATTCAAAGAAGAATTTATACCAATCCTTCTTAAACTCTTCCAAAAATATAAAAGAGGGAATACTTATAAACTCATTTTATGAGGCCAGCATCACCCTGATGGCAAAACCAGGCAAAGACACCACAAGAAAATAAAACTATAAGCCAACTTCCCTGATGTACATAGATGCAAAAATCCTCAATGAAATACTAGTAAGCTGAATTCAAGAGCACATTAAAGGATCATACACCATGACCAAGCAGAATTTATCCCAGGGATGGAAGATGTTTCAACATATGTAAATCAATGCATGTGATATAACACATTAACAAAATGAAAGAAAAACCATGTGATCATCCCAATAGATGCAGAAAAGGCTGCTAGGAATAATTTTTTAACCCCAACTATTCTGTAAAAAGCAATCCTAAAGTGATGTAATGCCACTGAGAAACTGCTTATCAGTCTCCTGGGCTCAAATCAAAGTGAAGCACTTTCTTAAGAACACAACAAAAACAAACTCTTTAATACATGTAATAATAAAAGCTGAATCAGTCATGGTTTTTATTTATTTTGTGATGGAGTATGGCCATCTTATTGCATGTAAGTAGAATATTAACGAATTCATCCTGAGGAAATGCTGCAGCTGCTGCTTAGACTAGATTCCAGGAGGGCCCCTGGGTTCAGTATCCAGTGACACTTAGATTGAAGCCAACAGCATGTGTTGCCACAGAGCCAGTGCAAAGCAGTAGCTAGGAAAAGGAAGCCCTTCCATAATTTTTATCAGTTCTTTCAATACCAAGCTATTCCAAATCATTATAAAATCTAAGTTAATGATACGACTTAAGAGTAGTTCCCTAAACACTCTAAACCAGATTGTCACTCTGAAGCTCCCCCTATTTAGAAGTTGTAGAGTTCCCTCTGATCTCATCCAGAGGCAATGCAGTGGGTGTCCCTAAGGTAATCCCCAAGAAGCCAGGGGAACTGACAGTGATATTCACACAAGATGTTTAAACAATACAGGGAATTTGCATGTTCCCAGCACTCACCAGATCAGGATTCTAATAACTACAATGACAGTTTTCCAGGATGTCTCTAAAATTAATGGTGATGCATCAGCTTATCAAGCTCTAAGGAATCACACCTAATTACAATTAAAATGATTAAAATGTGTCACCTGATGCATATGTCCTGAAATCAGCTAGAGATTTCTCAGAACATCTCCAGAATTTTCTAGGGTTCCTTAGCACAAAACAATAGTTCTGAAGACTTTATTTGGTGTCGTGACTTCAACACTAGCTGACTGATGTGTAGACAATCACCGTCTTTTCAACACCTCAATTCCTTATCTGGAAAAAAGAAAAAGAAAAAGAAAAAGAAAAAGAAAAAGAAAAGAAACTGGGCTTGATCATTTCTAAGTTCTTTTTTGCTCTAGAATCCAATGAATCTACAAATCTATAAATCACTTTAGTTTCCATGTCAGCTTTTCCTTCTAAAAAGAAAAACAGAAGGAGCCAGGCCTTGCTAAACTTCAGGGGTTTGAGCTGTTATTAATTTAGAATGTCACTGTTCTTCACTAGGACAGTTGCAATGTGAATATCGGTTTCTTCATCAAAGAAAACAGAGCTTGCACAACATCACCGGCACTGATACAATAAAGGAGGTTAAACTTTCCACGAAGAATGGGAATGTTTGTTTCTGAAGGTCACCCGATCTCCAGTGGACCTGTGAATTAAAATGTGGGTATTTGCTGCTTTATGTAGAATGTCAGGGTGATCCCTGAGTAGAATGTTCAGAATGTGACCAAACATAAAGTCTGATTCAACATTTCAGACTGCCATGAGTCAAAACATTTGGGAAAAAAAAAAAAAAAAACAATCTCACTTCTTAGCTGGGCATGGTGGCGCATGCCTGTAGTCCCAGCTACCTGGGAGGCTGAGGCAGGAGGATTGCTTGAGCCCAGGAGTTTGAGGTCGCTGTGAGCTAGGGTGATGCCACGGCACTCTAGCCCAGGCAACAGAGTGAGACTCAGTCTCAAAAAAAAAAAAAAAAAAAAAAAAAAATTGGGGCAATGGGAGCAATGGTGGATTGAAAAAAATCCACTGAACAGTCTCTTTTGTTATTGCAAAGAAATATTTATAAAAGGACTTTTTTGATGAAGAAAAAACCATGTAAGATTATTTATTCACTTTACCATTATTTCACAACTATTTAAATACTCAATGTCTCCACAATTTTCTTCATTCAATTCTCAAAAATTCTTTTTAATTGACATGATTTTATCAAATAATAAAAATATATATATACCTTTGCAATGCAGTTCTTCATTGGAGGTGTTCAACCTTGAGAAAAATGACAAATAAGCCAATTTTGTGAGCCTCTCGATCACTACGTTAAACAGAGAACACTAAACCTTGCCTATGAGTGTGGCTATTCCTACAGTATTTGGTTAAACCATATGAAATTGTCGACATAAATGAACTATGAATTTTTACCTTTTATCATGACCCTTTTTTCCCTTATGAAGAAAAATATAGAAGTCAACCTTGAAAATTCTGAACAGCAAATATATTAATACCCGGCTATGCTAGCATATGATTGAGTGGATAAATTTGCAGAATCTTTATACATTTCACTATAAATTTTTTTTAAATCACCTTTATTTTACCATCAGAGCCACACTAAGGCACACAAATGACAAGCAGTTTAAGACAAGAATGTCCCACAGACTCAGGTAGGAGTTGCTGATGTGTTCAGCATAAGCAATAGTCTTTATAAAGGCTGCTACTTGTATAGTTTTACACATGATAGGTATAGTTAAAACTATATTCATTTCCAACGGCCGTACCACTCTGAAGTGCCCAATTTCATCTGTATTCATTTCCAAATACCTTTTTTTAATTGATCACCTTCTTCCTGAAAATTCATGTCTCATTGAATTTTAATGAAACTATTTAATCATCAAACAGGTTGAAAACTAATATGCTTTGCATGATAAGTAAAATACCAACCAATGAATATGACCACATTCTTACTAAAAGCTTTAAAACTGGTTTAAACCAAATCTCTAAAGTATGACTTTTAAATACGTCTTAATGTGGTGATTCATTATTTCATTCTATATGGGTTCCTTTTGCCTCTTAACTGCCTATTTTCTAATAAAACTGATTTTCTCAGATGTACAATTCAGTACATCACTAAATTATGTTCTATTACAGAGCCTTACTTTCTGAGTTAATTCTGATGGTGACCTCAAAGGACCCACATTCTCTATTTGCGTTTTTGACTGTAATTTTTGCTTTATTTCATAGTTTCACAGTTCCTAGCTACCTCAAAGGACCCACATTCTCTATTTGTGTTTTTGACTGTAATTTTTGCTTTATTTCATAGTTTCACAGTTCCTAGCCAACTATTTTCTTTTTTTTTTTGATGCAATTTTTGTAGAGTTTACTTCAAAGTGTATATGCTTGGAATTTAAACGTCACTAAGAGAATCATAATAACACTTAAGGTTTATGAATAGTTTTCCATACACCAGAACTCTCTTAATGACATAAATACATTATTGCACTTAAAAAATAATGTTTCTGCTCAATATTTTCTCATACACATAATAGGGAAGTTTACATTAAGCTCATTTGACTGAAGAATCAAATAAAACTCACATTTAATAAAATTCTAAGTAGAAATATATCCTATGCTTCTTGAACTCGTTTAAGTTTACATACACATACTTAGAGCTTTGATTTGAATAACACTAAATCTGTATATTGGTTTGGAAGAAAAAATACCTTTGTAATATGAAGCCTCTCCAAGCAAGCCCACTAAATTTCTTTAATCATGTAAAGTTTTATAACTTTCTCCACAAATATTTCCTGTAAAGTTTTTTCTGAATATTGTTATACTTTTTGCTATTAATAAATGGAATGTTTTCCCACCATATTTTGAAATTTATTATAATCAATAAAACTTTACAGTTTTTTAGTTCCATGTACTACATTAAGGGCCTGAGAGTAATTATCATATTTTATGTCTAAGAACCAAATGTGGTGTGTGTTATTAACCACACTTCACAAATAAGGAAACTAAGGCTTGAAGAATTCGAATAGCGTTTGAAGTTCATAAAACTAAGACTCAGTCTCTAGCTGTCTTTGATATTCACTTAGCAGCTTCGCAAAAGATGTTTTGAATACTGCCAGAGTTATCCAAACAATAACCAGAACTGGATACACAGCAAATAATCTGAGGAACCTTATATTTGTGCCGAAATTCTTTGGGGAGGTCCCATTTGCTTTAAGATTGGTCAGTTTCTTTTAGCCACGTGGACAAACCATGTGGATAAGACAAATACTTGATAATATACACATAGCATAAAGTTCATGGCCTACGCAAGCTGAGTATTTTAAAACATTATTTATGTCATCAAAAGCTAGGAAGTTCTCCTGAAACCGTGGCTTTATTTTCAAATAAAAACTCTGTAGTTCTTCAAACTCTACAACTCTATTGAAGCATTTGACTGGCAGGCAGGCAGTATGCATTATTATCCACTCAATTTGAGTCTGAATTTCTGAGCCTTCTGGAATCAGCAATGTTCTAAATTTTTGTTGTTTAGGAATCACATATACTTTGGCAGAGAATTACGAAAGCATTATCCTGCGAAACACAGATCTAATGATTTTAGTCTCCCAGAACCTCATCTTTCCAAGACCTTAAGTTAGATAAAGCAGCACAGTAAGTCACCCCCTTGCTATGTGGATTATATAGAATTAAACAAGCCCTCGCATTTTGGTTGAGTTTCTTCCAAATAACTGATAAGCTGACTATGGCTGAAAAATGAATAAAATAAAAAGGAAGAGGAGGAAGAGGAAGGAAATTCACATTTGCGATCACTGTTTCTATCATATTTTTCAAAGATCCTGATTGTAGATTTTACAGCCTTTGCAGATAAATAATGCAGCAGAAGGAGAACCACACCAGCCTTTCTATTCTAGCTCAAATAAACTCTTAGAATATTTTTAACCTTCTTTATTTGTTGGTTTTGTTTTGTATTGGTACCATACTATCCCTTATATTAATAGTTAAATAATAGATTTTAAGTACCAAGAGCTTTCCGTATAAAAATTGCCCATGATGGTCACATTGGGTCCATGTATTAAATAATTCCCCTTTCTGCCTTGTTGGTCTCTTTCCATCATGCATCATGGGCTGTGAAACAATAATTAGGTAAATAATCACCCCACTCCATTGGTGGGTTGCTCATGCCTTGAGCAGCAATATATATTCTGAAGGCCTGAAACCTAAAAGCCTTTCCTTTCTTTACATTATATGTAATACAAAGGAGCTCATTTTCATCATTCAGAATAATGCTCTTCTCCCTTGGAAGATTTGTTCTGATTTATACCATAAGTTAGACTTTTTTCAGGATAAAATGACTGTTTTAAATGGCACTTCTTAAAATTCTTCTCTAGGCAGGTCACTGAAAGTGGAAAAATATCACTCTGTTCACATGAGACCTTGACAAAAACAAAGTTGTTTGGGATGCAGTTTCTCTTAAACCTCTTTCTCGCCTGCAAAAGACATAAGGACAAATTCATACGTTCTCTGTTGTTTATGTACTTAATAGGCTATGGACTTGTATTAGTTCAGGGGCTTAATATATGAAATACTAGAAAACATAATAATGGGATATTGAGGGGAGTAAACTGGAATTTGGACAGGATACTACTGCATTTTGGCAGCTATAGAAGAGAAGAAGAAATGGGTAATGTAGAAATGAGTCAAACGGTAGAAGGAATTGTGGTATCTCACATCTCTCATAGGTTTGGGAGAAATTCAAAAGGCAATTTTGCTGCAAAGAAATGAGAAGCAAGACACTTCTTTCTTCTTCTTCTTCTTCTTTTTTTTTTTTTCTGTTTGAGGCTTCCATAGTCTTAAAACCTTGGTTTCCTGCTTGCACTAAAATGTGACTTAGTTGAGTCTCATGTACATAAGCTACCTTGGCATCACTGATAAGCAAAGGAAGAAGAAACTCATGAATAGTGTTTTTTTCTGGAGGTCATTATTTTAAAAAGGGAAAAGAATATCAAAATATTCTTTCCAAAAAAAAAAAACTGTGTTAATCCCAAGGAATGAGAAAAAATTCAGAATGGGAAATCTTTCAGAAACAAGCAGAGCGCTTTCCTGATCATTAGCAAACTGGCTATTAACCTGTATTGTCACAGAACTTTAAAGGGTATAAGATGTCAGTTTGTCCTGAAATTCTCAAAAACAAAAGCCAGGCTCTCACAGCCCACATAAAGACTTTTGATTGATTCATGAAAGATTTTTCCTCTTAAAGACTGAGAGGAAGTTAGGTTAGTTTAATCATCAAGGTACTTAACTATGTCATAGATTTATTTTATTATATCCTTACTCTAAAATGTATGCCTCATTTAAATACAGTGATCTTTAATATTTTATGTTTCCACTTAGCTGCTTTAGTAAAGATTTTAAACATGTAGATTAAAAAGAATTTAACTGGGGAGAGATATAGGAGTAGTGTGAATAAAAAGGTAAACAATAAAAGAGGTCAAAAATTTAGATTTAATTAGCATATAAAAAAGATGTAAGGAGGTACTATTTCTATGAGGGGTGAGTCTGAAGTCAGGGGTCAATAATTTGGATCAAACAGTGGAGATAAGCACGATGTGGAATCTTTAGCAAAGAAAGATGAAATTAAAATGGCTAAAATCAGAATTAGATTATATGTGTGGATACAAGCTCCAAGTCAAAGACACAAGTTTCAGAAACAGAGACATCAAAGAATCCACCAAGCAACCTTCCATTAAGGCCTCTAAGCAAAACCAGTCATGACTGATTGCTGACCCCAGGAATTCTCTAGGTGTGCTCAGTGGATCAGGTAATTCTGACAGTAATCATAGAATTACCTGGTCCTTTGAGTCAGAACTCATAACATCGGACATACGGCTCCTGGACCAGGGTTTGGAGCTCTAAAGGATATCCATAAGCACATCATTTCTTCTTCAATCCCAGGCTCCAACAGATGAGCCTAGTCCCTCTCTTACTTCAGCAGTAATCTGGGCACAGAATCTGGCATTAAGGAAGCCCAGGCTCTGGCTCGCCCAGCAGTTTCTGTTGCACAGCTCTGCCCAAATAGGTAAGCCCCCTACCTCTTGCACATTCCAGTGGTGCTCTGTGCCAGAGGCCCCACTTGTGCCCCAAATTAAAGCAGATGTGAACCCAGGCTCAAGAGAGTTCTGTTGTCAGCCTCCTTCCCCAGTCTCTGCCCCAAAGCCCAGAGTCAGTGATAGTGGTAAACCCAGAGAAGAGTTCAGAAATAGATGTACCAAATTTCAGAGAAGTTAGACTAGCATCCGGAGAAAACTGGAAGAGGCATTGAGTATGTTAACATATGCAAGAGTAGGTTTGTGTCCAGAGCATGAGAAAATCAGCATGGAATGCAACCTTGACAAGAAAATGAGGAGCTGTTTTTGCATTTCTTACAAATGGGTTAAATCTACATAATGATTCCAACAATGTTGGATCCTTGTTCCTAGAATCAGAGTGTTTGTTTTTAGGCGTTCTTGATATAGATGGATAAGAGCTGGCAGATATGTTATTTTAAAAATGTGGAAGCAAACAACTATTCTCTTTGATTTATTTTCATCTCTCCATGGACACCTAAGCTTTTGAACCATGTAGTCATATTGAGGCCTGCTTTCTCAAAGCTAAATAGCAGTTATTTTAATTACTCAATATTTTCAACATCTTTAGATCATCTTGGTTAGCTGCTTTTTTAAAATCATAACTTGGAACCCTTTTTTCCCCAGCTGTAACTGCTTCAAGGCCTTCTAGTTGTTTGGTCCCAGAAGTTGAAGATGGAAAGCTAGAGATAGCAAACGCTCAGGGTCGACTTGCTGTGTGCTAATGTAGCTCTACAGGCCTTGAAGACTGTTTCTATGAAATTTGGTTCTGTTTCTCTTGCTCTTTCTCTAAAATTCTCCTCTTCTAACATTTTGCTATTCTTCCTAGCCTCGCAGATATACAAGATCTATGACACTAACCACACTACAGGACTTGGCTGTTGATTTTCTTATGCTGGTTTTTAATTTAATTTAATTATAGCTTGACTGCAATAATTGCTGCTTGCCCTCTTTCAGTGTCCTGTTGTTGATTCTGCAGAATTTATCAAGGCCCTTGATCCTCTCAGAGGAAATTCATTTTTTAATGACTTGAAAAGTATTTAAGGAAATTCCACCAATACCTATCAAAATTAAAAACACATAATCTTTTCCAGAAATTTCAAATCTAGGGAATTATCCTTGAAATATCTTAGCACATCTGTGAAGTGATATAATACAAAGGTGCTCATTGAAGCTTTCATTTCAATAGCACAAGAAGAATGCAGCCATCTAAATGTTGATCAATAGTGGATGAGGTAAATAATTCTGGTTCAACAACAAAGTAGAATCTCACATAGCCATTAAAACAATGAAGCAGTATTAAACATACTGATAGGAAATAATATCCAAGATATTTTAAATGTAAACAACTACATGAAGTATTCACTTATATTTTCAGAGCATATCTATGGAATTATACAAGCCAAATTGATAACAATGATAGATCCCGGAGATGAACAATAGGCAGCTAGACACAGGAAAGGGAAAAAGATTTTTTTTCACACATTCTTTTATGCTCATTGGATTTTGCACCATGTGCATGTACTACCTCTTTTAACATTGTTTAAATTTATTTTAAAATGATTTTGAAAAAATTAGCCCCCTTGTGTTCTATTACTTTTACCTTAAAATACATTGTATAGTTGGAAAAGAAAAAAGTAAAGTTTGAAAGATATTTGAATAGATTCATTGCAAAGGATATTTTAAGAAGCTGGAAGAGGATGGTCTTTTAGTGCCAGATAAACCTGAATTCTAATATTAGCCAAATTTCCTGCCAAATTAAATAGCTTCTCTGCTCCTCAGTTTTCTCTACTATTAAGAAAAAAAGCAGCAGTTATAAAAGTAGAAACCTCCTCCCATAAAATAATGAATTCCAAGAACCTGATACAGCATCTGGATCCATAGCAGTGATCAATAAACTCAATTATTATCATCTTTTAAATTTTAGCTCTTTCTCCAGATTCAGAATTACTTACTGCATCAGTCTTGATAAAGTATTATATGTTGCTAAAGTCATGTTGTATGGATAAATATGATGGTTAAAATTATACCAGCTAAAAAAGTATCTATAGTCATAACAACATTTTGGTCAAATATGGACTGCATATACAAAGATGGCCCCATGAGATTATAATGGAGCTGCCCTATACATGATTTTTACTGTACCTTTTCTATGTTTAGATCTGTTTAGATACACACATATTTACCATTGTGTTATAATTGCCTGGTATTCAGTACAGTAACATGGCAACATGCCATGCAGGTTTGTAGCCTAAGAGCAACAGGTATACCATGTAGGTTTGTGTGAGTACACTCTATGATGTTCACACAATGATGAAATCACCTAAGGGCACATTTCTCAGAACTATCACCATCCATCTTTAAGTGACTCAAGACTGTATTGATTGGCTAAGTAGATATTTAATTCACTTACAGGTTGCCCTACCAGACTGGCAAACAGGACATGTCATCTATTGAGTTTTTATACCATAGTAACAAAGAAAGCTGTCAATCAACTCATCTAATCAGGCTGAAACTTAAGTGTTCTACCTTTCAGATTTACACCATTAACATTTATATAATTTTGTACTACATTTATTAATGTCCTTTATCACATTTAGATGTATGAATAGTCTGGAGGGGCTTCTTTTTCCTGAATTCTGAGCATTCTTAAAGGAAATTGGAGACTCAGGAGGTATGTAGAGGGGTTTATTTGTGATCACTATTATAAAGACATGATTTATTTTTCTCTTCCTGTTTTTGATGATGGTAGTAGCCATGCTTATCTGAGATTTATTTAGTGATTCAGTTGACAGCCTTTAACACTTACCATGTCAAAAAAAAAAATGTGCAGACTGCTATGGACTTGTAAATATAAAACTATCAAGGACCCTGTCTTCAAGGAGCTTATAGTTCACCACATAAGATATGTTATGAACATAAATAAATACAATGTAGAATGTGGTGGATAAAATGAGAGGAAAAAAATTGTTATTTTGAGATTTTATAGCAGCATTATTCATAATAACATCCCAAATGTCCACTGATGGATGAATGGATAAACAAAATGTGGTATATACATATAATTGAATATTACTCAGCAATAAAAAAGAATGAAATTCTGATACATGCTATAGCATTAATGAACCTTGAGGACATTATGCTAAGTGAAATAAGCCAGTTACAAAAGGATAAATATTAAATAATTCCACCTATATGAGGTACCTATAATAGTCAAATTCATAGAGACAGAAAGTGGAATGGTGCCTGCCAGAGATTGGGGTATAAAGAAATGGAGAAGTATTGTACGGAGTCTTAGTATAGGATGAGTAAAACGTTCTGGATATGGATGGTGGTGATGAATGCACAGCAAATGCCACTGAACTATAGACTTAAAAGTGGTTCAAATGGTAAATATTATGTTAAAAAAAGAATAAAAAGGACAGTTTGATATAAATTTAAATTTTGCAATATTCAAGATTTTCCCTAAGAAAATAAGGATAATCCTGCCCTTAACTTAGGCATTTTACATCCAGAGACATCCTTTAAAAATGCACAGAAAAAGAATAATTGTATCTGCATACTTCACAACATAATTCTAAATATTAAATTTTAAAAGGATGAAATGGTGTGGAAATAAAACAATATGCAATCTTTGCATGTGCATAAAGGAGGGCAAGGGAAGATGATTGATTGCTGAAATAAATAAAAAGTTTCAGGCTATCTTATACGATGAGGTTGTTCCAATGAGGCAATGCTGTCCTGACTTCACCATGTGCATTAATTTTCTTTGCTTATTGATGTCCTAATAGCAACAAGCCTTTACCAGAATTCTTTTTAACAGGATTTTATATTTGAAAGCTACATCCTTCATGTCAAATGATACAATGCCTCTAGTCACTTCCTTCAACTATATGTGAACTTAATAATTTGTGCCTTTTAAATATAAACATAAATAGCTTAAATAGGACATTTGCTCTCCATTTGACTTGCTCATGTAACTGAGATTCCAGAAAGGAGCCCTGTATTTCAATAAGTTAGTCACAGGGTATTTTTAGCAGTTTCAAAGTGGGTACTGTTTCCAGCAAACTGAATGAAGTTGGGTAAATGGCAGGCAATTGGATGCCCTTGCTATTTGTACACGAGGCAGTGAATCACACTGCTTAAAAAAACTAAGAGTGTATTTACGTATAGGAATAGCATCTAGGATTCTGCTTATATACTGACAGTCTTGTGTTGATGAAAATAAAGCCTACTATTATCCCACCAGCATATCGATGCTGGAGAGTCCTTTTGGTAGAGAAAGAGCCTTTTAAAAATACTAACCACTCTCTGCAGCATTTAGTACAACCTGTGAGAACTTGTCAGTTTTTCTGATCTATTTATAACTGCAGAGGTATAATGGTGTCTATTTAAGTTGAATCCAGAACAGTCAACATGCTGGTTAATTTATCAATGCAACAATTATTTAGCAACATTTTTATGATGTTGTATGGAGCTCTGACGGTAATGCCCTTAGAGATGGTAGATAACTCTATGTCCAGCTAAGCATAAGCAGGAATTTGTTTCTTCTGTTGGAGACCCCAAATCCTTATGTCCAAGGACATTATGAAATAACCACTAGACACATGCAAATAAAAAAAAGTTTTCCATTCTTTCTGCTACCATTTCTTTTCCCCACTACCTCCCCTGGACTATGCAGATTACAACTTGCTTTTAGACTGTAGCTACTATCCTAAAGTGCTTATTTGTATTTAAGCCCTCCCACCTGAAAAGAGAAAGAACTAGGCCATATGTTTGTACAGCCTGAGGAAACAAGCTTGGCCGTCATCAACACTTCCTTGATTTTTTCTCAATTTATTGGATTCCTCATCCTTGATTTGTGATAATGGGCAATGAGTGATGTTAAAATATTTAAGCACCCAAAGATCTACTTCCATATATCTTGATGACCAAACTCAATTATAAAATATTCCCCAAAAAGAAGGATTAAAATAAGATTTTCTTTCTATCACATGAGATGATCTATAATTTTTGTACATACTGTATATGCATAATTAAAATAAATATCTTAATATACTGAGAGTGAAAAAAGACATTCAAAGATTTTATATATATTTAAGTGTATCCAAATCCTCTGTTAGAAATAACCCTAAATGGCATTCAACAGAAGAATAATTCACAGCTTGGGAGAATAATTTTACACAATTAGTTATTAGGTTCTGCATATTACATTCATATATTGCCTTAGTGACATATCCCATTGCGTTCCTCTAAGTGCTATTGAAAAGATATCGTACCCAAAGAGCTATTCCTGCTCCATTTATTTATTCAATTATTCATATTTCTTTGTCATTTTTACATTTCACCCTTAAAAACTCCTTGAGGTTTGCCTTATTCTTATTGTGTCATCAGATGTCTTCAGATATTACTCCAGAAAAACATTTAGCAATCATATTATAGTTTATGGAGCTGAATAAAAGATATCCCAATTGTGTAAATAAAATTCTCTCACTTTTTTTCTGCAGGAAATAGTCCCCTTGATTGCAGAGTATCTGGACACCTCAGGAGCATGATGAAACTGGCGGAGATAAAAAGTGCGAGTGGGTTTGATTTGTCTCTGGAAGCTCGAAAACCTCTCTTCAATGAAGAAGGTTAAAGCGGTAATAATTCTCCATAAGGAACTCTGATAATGAGGAGCAAGCAATGAGCCCCTCATTACGGTAGCTAAGGGCTCCAGTGAGAATGAGGAAGAAGGCTGCACCGCTTTCTTGCTCCTGTGATTCCAACATAAAAACACAACACCATAAAGAAGCATATTGTTACTCTGAATTTCAGAGGAAACACTGAAGATGTTTTTCAGAGTAAATAAATTAATCATTCTTCTAAACTCAGTAACTAATCTTACTCTTCTGTTTTTATTTCCTGGCCAATCTTCCTCATGCAGAAGCTATGTAGCCCTATTTTCTTTTTCTTTTTCATATCCAAGATATGCGTATAGTAATCAGACAGTGTCTGCACAAAAGATACTGAGTTGATATTTATACATGGAAAACTAAGGGGACCCAGCAAACCTGAATATTGACACCCTCACCCTGTGTCATCAATCTAGAGTACTACATAATAAACATTATAGTCACATCTGTGTGATACATATAGATTGAGCATGACCAAAAATAATGGCTGAATTCCCCTTAATGTGTTGTTATCTGTAATTACCTGTAAGAAAAGTTGCAACAAATTCTGGTACTGATACTGTATACAGTACTTTGAAATTTACTACTGTTTTTAATGAGTAATAGAGTCTTTTATGAAAATGAAGAAAATAATAAACACAAATTTGCTTCTAAATTGTGTTTCCCTAGAAAGGTCAAGTCTAATGCAACCCCATGGGCCTTCATTTGTTGACAATAAGAATGTGAACTGTGGCCTACAATGACTGTGAGACATCAGGAATATACCTAGAGAGTAAACAAATACAGCAGAAACCCATGATGACAGATTTATTTATTAAATAATTATTCCTTTATATTAAATTCAGGTGTGTTATAAAAAGATATAGGGACAATATTTTCATAGAGAAAAAATATTTGTAAAATTGCTTGCTATCTTGAAGGATCCAACTAATTTTCATGTTGAAAGGCATTATTTAACAAAGATGGTGACAGAACCCTAACTATTAATAAATTTCTGAATGTTCTTTCAATCTCTGAGAGAGATTGCATGATTCAGGATTTTTTTAAGCATCATTCCCTGCTTTAATTATTCTTAACAGATGACTCATGAGAGGGGAAGAGCCATAGGTTGTATATACTCTACATGGCTGTGATCATAAGGTAATTTATCTCTTCAAAGGCTCATTGACTTCGCAAGTCAACTGTGAACGAAAAAATTCTTAACTTTCCCAGTCATAAAGTTGTGATTAGCTCAACTGTTCTGCTGTAAATATACTAAAATGATTCCACTAATAAATTTCATGAATAAGAAGCTTGGGGCTTTATTTTTCCTCCTCATACTCTTCACTTCAAGTTCTCATATTGTAATGATGCACAAAGAATGAAGTTTTATGTAGTGACAAGATATAAAATAAAATGCATGAACTTCATGTTTATGTTTAATTAATTAGAGGAAAAGCAGTATCAAGTGAATGATATTTTAAAGTATAGTATAATTTTAACTACATTTAAAAAATAACAAGAAATAAAGATCGGAATAAACACACCAAAATGTTAAGTGATGTAGAAGATTCAGACTGCTATCTTTTAGCATGAATGTCAGTGAGGTAGCTCCAGCTATTCTTCCAAATGATGTTTAAGAGACTAGATGACTCCCATTCCACACCTAACAACCTCTGTGTTACAAAAGGAAAAGGGAGTCCTTAGTAGGACTCCCTTTAACTCCAGATAAGGTCCTATTATTACATTGTTTCTTGCCTCCAGTTGTCTTACTATTATGACACTTACTCTTTCTACTCAATAATCTCAGAGAAAAATCTCACAAAACAATTTAAGAAATGTCACTTTTTAAAACACCATCAAAATCCTGAACATAGAACTGTTGGAGTCTCTGTGTCAAGAATAGTTAGTTCTTAGGGAATCTCATGTGATTTAAAAGATTTTAATGAATTAATGGTAATTTCTATTTATTCTTTACTCTCATTTTTCCCTTCCTAAACCAGAGAGAGTATTTCAATTTTTTCCCAATATTTAAGTCACCCACTCAAAATGATGAGGACATTTTTCTCTTTAGAACACAAAAAGCAGACCCACGCAAATTCTTAAGTGGGTATTTTATCTTACTTGATATCACCTTAATATTATTGACTCTATTTCTCTATAATACAGAAAACTTCTAACCATTCTAAACTTAAGGCTCATGAAGCATGTGTGTGTCAAAGGTCTTCTAGGAGGCTGTATTATTCAGGGTTCTTCAAAGAAACAGAAACAGTAGAATTTTATTTATATATAAAAAATTATACACACACACACATTCTGTATATAAAGAGATTTATTATAAAGTATCATCTCACACAATCATGGAGGCTGAGAAGCCTCAGAACGCTACTGACTGCAACCTGGAGGCCCAGGAGGAAAGTTGGCCTGAGAGCTGGAGAGCCAGTGGTGTAGATTCCAGTTCAGGTCTGATATCCTGAGAACCAGGAGTGCCAAGGACAGGAGGATTTGATGTCCCAGCTCAAGTAGCCAGACAGAGAGTGACTTCAACCTTCCTCTGCCTTTTTGTTCTATTCATACGCTGAATAGAGCAGAATGGATGAGGCCAACCCACATGAGGGAGGGGGGCATCTGCTTTGCCCAGTCCAATTCAAATGCTAATCTCTTCTGAAAACACCCTCACAGACACACCCAGAAATAATGAGTAACCAGCTATCTGAGCATGCCATGACCCAGTCAAGTTGACACACAGAGTTAACTAGTAGAGAAGTGTTATTTAATAATTACAAATACCCAAAAAGCTTATCAGTGGCAAACATTTTATTAACCCCATTATGGTGGCAAGAGGGATTTAACAAGTATAGGCATATCCAGCTTGTTGAATATTACTTGCATGTCAAGTGAAATAATACTATCAGGAGAACTCTATTTGTAGATGAAAATATTTAATTTCATCTTACCTATCCAGCAATATGATGAATCAGATATTATTTATTACAAATTAAATAC
>RJWJ010024353.1:0-24938 GCA_004363605.1 Indri indri | reverse complement strand
TCTCACTCTCTTGCCTGGGGTGAGTGCCGTGGCGTCAGCCTAGCTCACAGCAACCTCAAACTCCTGGGCTCAAGCAATCCTACTGTCTCAGCCTCCCGAGTAGCTGGGACTACAGGCATGCGCCACCATGCCCGGCTAATTTTTTTTCTATATATATTTTTAGCTGTCCAATTAATTTCTTTCTATTTTTGGTAGAGACAGGGTCTCGCTCTTGCTCAGGCTGGTCTCGAACTCCTGAGCTCAGGACGATCTGCCCACCTCGGCCTCCCAGAGTGCTAGGATTACAGGCATGAGCCACCGCGCCCGGCCTAGATGTCTTTTTTATAGAAGGTCTTTTGTTCCTTTGGGTAGATGAACTTCTTCATTATAAATGTAAGCTCCATAAGGGTTTTGTGTCTATTTCGTGCACTGCTGTTTCCCCAGTTCCCAGACTAGTGTGTGGCACATAGAATATGCTCAATAAATATTTAATGAATGAATTAACGTTCATTAGGATATTTGTATGTGTGTGAGGGGAGATGAAAAGATTCAGTATGAGGATAAAAGGCAATCAATAAATTAAGCAAACAAATCAGTAATAAAGTGGAGACCAACTCCTTCACATGATCTTTAAAACCATCCAGGTTCTAGTTTGAATCTGTCACTGGAGCATCACATTTCCAAATGCCCTTCCTGCCCATCTACTTATTTCAGTCACCTGTTCCCAGTTCTTCAAATGCACCATGTTTTTTGCCACCTCAGGGCCATCCTGCCTAATGTTCTCTTTGTCTGAAGAACTTTCCTGCACATACTTCCCTCTCCTCAATAGTTCTTTGCCTGGTTAAATCCTATTTGTCCTTTACATACCAGATCAAGGACCATTTCTTCAAGAAACCTTTCCTAACTCCTTTAGTCTCTAGTGCTGTCATAGAATCCTGGAATCTTGTTTCTTCAGAATATCTACATATCTTAATTTGTAATTATGAATTTGATTTTATGTTATATTTTTTAGTACCAGTGTACCCCATCAGTCTGTCAGTTCTACAAGGTCAGGAACTATTTGTTGTTTTGACTTTTATTATATTTCTCATGCCTAACACAGTACCTGGCATGCGGCAGGTATTCAACAGATGTTAGCCATTTGAATGAATGGGTCTCTTTTTACATGTTTCTTTGTAGCCTTTAAGAAAATAGAAATGTTATCTGCCAGAATACCCCAAAATCAAGAAAGCTTCATACTTTGAAATTTTTAGTCCATTTCAAGGTCACCCTTCATTCAATGTGGCCTTCATATAGGTCTCATTATCTCATCATAAATGATACCAAGGACACCAGCCTAGATAAGGTTTCCTCAGGATAGTCATCGAATGGAGCCAGAAGGCAACAAAGACGTTAACTTAAGAGGAATCTCTATTAGAACATCTCCTCTCATTACTTGTTCCTTTAAGAGAAACATTTAAGTTAATTATGTACAAAAAATTAATATTCCTTTTGCCTTTGAACCAGATCATATGGCTTATTTAGCTCAAAATATCACAAAAGATTTAGTACTTTTTATTATCAGTTTTCTTGGTACTTCTCAGTGTTTCTGTCACTTTAATTGGAAAAAATATGAGAGGTCTTTGATGACTGAAAGAATCAGTCTCTACCTAGGAACCGGTGCCTGGGATTGCTTTTGTGTAAGGAGCTAGCTTTTCAAAGTCAGGGAAGAAAAGCTTTGATCATATTGCTCTTAAAATCACCATTACCTTTCCCCATTATAGTAATTCCTGTTTAATCAGTTAATTGCAACATCTTTTCCAAAGCTGAAAGCAAAAAATGAATGAAATCTGATAAACAAAGTCTATGTGATAATATGACAGATTTCCTTTGAAAATGATTTTACTAGCTTATATGCAGGTTTATTTTTTCTAATAATATATTTGATGGAAAAGGTTTTTCTATTTAAATGATCATAATAAGCATAAAAAGCATTCTATGGGGAGGTATTTTTCCCCATTTCACACAATCATATACATGGGTCTTTGCTAATGTGTCCAATCTTACATATGTCACTTCGCCAGCATTTACCTTCCCTTTCCTTTGTTTTATTCTTGTGAAAATGCTTTTAGATTTTTTAAAAAATGCCCTTAGATAACAATAACATAGCAATTCCATCTTGGTTTTGAGTATAAAGACTAAATCAAATGTTCTCAAGGATTTGGCTTTAAAGTGTCCAAGACAAGAAATCTTCAAGTAGAGAAAAGGTATTTATTTAATCTCCTTGGAATTATGAAATATGGAGGGAGTGAAAAAAGGCAAAAGGTTATGTTCTTCCAGAGTTTGGGTTAAAAAAGCTAAAGTAGTAGAGTTAACTTTTGAAATCTTTAAAACAGTTGGGCAGTAGACCTGTCTATGTAACTTTGAATTGTGGGGCCAATTCTACTGAGGATTCTTCATGTTCAAATCTAATGGACTCCACTAGTAGGGCTGTGGCTTGCCTGTGTCGCAATCAAAAAGGGAAGGCAGCTTAATACCACCTGCCCATTTTACTGTGTGCAGATGGGAACCACCCCAAATGATACACAGACAATCCAAGCTTAATATTTTCTGTGAATATTAATATTAATTGAATATTAATTTTGAATTAATATTCAAAATCTGTTAATATGTCTCATTAGTTACATTGCAAAGTGTAAAGATTTGGACCTCTTTGCTTTAAAAGAGGAATGTTGGGGAAAGCGACTTTTTAATCCTTGCCAAAAACATCCAGCCATTGAAATTTTACAAAGTTCATACATTACTCTATCCTCCAGTAGAAGTACAGAATTCGAATACCTTTGAGACGGGCTCCTAAACACTGAACAAAAACAGGATTTCTGCAATATCTCAAAGTAAACAACCTGGGATGAGGTAGACAGGACTTCTAAGATCTCAGACCTTTTATATAAAATGTACAACATGCTAGTTCCCCAGAAGGTGAATTTCAGAAAGAAGGCTAAAAATATTCTTGTGAAGAAAAAAAATTACAAATGATTACCAAATAACCTACATTTTCATATCTTTGGAACCATTAAAAGGAATAGTTTACTGAAATACACATTTGCTTTACTCTAAAATGTGAGAGGGATGAATCAGATCCAAGAATTAGATTCACATCTTTCTGTATAGTATTGTCAGATAAATATATTTTACTTGTTTATTTTGACAAAGTAATATAACGAACATATTTTCAAAAGTCAAGTAACACAAAAAGGCTTGTTTATATTTAATGACACGAGTGTCCTGCTATACCTGCCACCAACCCCCATTCTCTTTTTTTTTTTTTTTGAGACAGAGTCTCACTCTCTTGCCTGGGGCGAGTGCCATGGCGTCAGCCTAGCTCACAGCAACCTCAAACTCCTGGGCTCGAGCAATCCTACTGTCTCAGCCTCCCGAGTAGCTGGGACTACAGGCATGTGCCACCATGCCCGGCTAACTTTTTCTATATATATTTTTAGTTCAGCTAATTTCTTTCTATCTTTTTAGTAGAGACGGGGTCTCGCTCTTGCTCAGGCTGGTCTCGAACTCCTGAGCTCAGAACGATCTGCCCGCCTCGGCCTCCCAGAGTGCTAGGATTACAGGTGTGAGCCACCGCGCCCGGCCCCCCATTCTCTTTTAAGGCAATCATTCTCAATTTTCTTAGCAATTCATTCTGATATGCAGCTACATATTTACAATAACATCTTTGTACTACTATTTGTTGATTTGTTAATTTTAGATATTTTACTTTGATTCCTAATCTGATTACTAGTCTAAAAAATATTTCAGCTCTTTTTTCCATACATACACACCCATATAAATCCCCTCATGGGCAATCATAATTTTTTGTTAAATTCTCCCATCATTTATTTTATTATGATTATGTAAATATTATTCACTTCCGAAACAATGGCATATTAGGATTTTACATGTCCTTTTCCCCCACGAATTAATAATTGCCTCATTATTTGCTTAATTTCTAATTATGTATTGCTAAATTTCCCAAATGTAGAAATAATTTTATAAAATGCTGATGAATACTATTTTCTACACAAACACATAGGGTAATTTATAAGTTATTTTTCCCCTTATTGCTTCAATCTGTTGATCATTCTTTTCTATGACATCGTGTTTTTATTTCATGGATAGAACATCTATATTTTCAAATATTTGTTGGTAACTCTATTCAGCCTCTAGATTTCTGCCTTTTATTTTTGGTAAGTTTAGTCAACTCTCCATCTATATGCTTTTTTCTAAAATTGTGTAGTCATTTTCAATCTGCTATTCTTTCCTCTCCTGTTGCTTTTCTGAATCTTTATTCCTTTATTTAAAAATTCCTTTATTACCATTTTAGTAGGGCTTTGGAGATAAGAGAGGGAATAAAAAATGCATTCAGTTCTCCATGTCTTTATCCAAGTAAATTTGAAAGATTATTAAGATAATAACTTTTTTGAAAGTTGTGGAGATATTTACAAAAATATATCCTATTTCATTGGTTTTTAAGAAGAAAAGAGCAAGGGAAAAATATTTTAAAAGATCAACTCCTAGGCATTGAAGAGTGAGGGTGGAACTCTGGGCATGCAGGCATTCTGCTTAAAGGATTCTGGTTCCTTCCTCAAGTTCCATAGATAGCTCTGTATTCTGTATGGGAAAAGGCACAAGTCCAAAGTTTATATGAAAGAGTTTCTCTGGTGAATGCAGGACTCAAAGATGCCCTGTGATATTCCCAGATAGGAGTGGCAAACAGAAGCGTGAGGTCTTAACCTCACTGTGGGCGTGGATAATTTGGCCATTCTGTACATCTCTCCAGCACCATGGTGGGGAAGGACTCAAGATACCAAATTACAGAAGAACCTGTTACCTGGGTACAGGAAGTGCTTGAAACCAGATAGGACACACTGCAGTATTCTTTCGGAAGCCAGTGGTTCCAAATGACTACCTCTGACGTTACAGGCAAATGTTACTGTTCACTGGAAGAGTAGAGTGAAAGAGACAGTTTCATTGTCTCTTTCATTGGGTAGTGATGAAAGTGTTTTTAAAAATCAGTATTTCTGACTTTATAAAAATGTTATGTTAGTTCAGACTTGTCTATTTTATTCATCCTGGTCTTTCTTAGCTCCTGAATGCTAGAAATTTCTTATAGAGACTGAGAAGTGGGATGAAATGGTAATCACTCCAATGCATTAGGGAGGTTCTGTAAAGTAAATGTGGTTTACTTCACATACTACATTATGAATGGTTTTTAAAAATTATTGTAGTAAAAACTCTTAACATGAGATCTACCTTCTTGATGAATTTGTTATACAGGGTATAGAACTTTTTATGAAATTTTAATGAAGGTGAAAATGTACTCTCGAAGTATATAAAAGTAGAAATGGATAATGAAAAGGTAGGAAATCAGATTTGTTATATAATGAACATATTTTTAGAAGTCAAGTAACACAAAAGGCTTATTTATATTTAATGACAAGAGTGTCCTGCTATACCTGCCACCAATCCACATTCTCTTTTAAGGCAATCATTCTCAACTTTCTTAGCAATTCATTCTGATATGTGGCTACATATTTACAAATAATATCTTTGTATATATGTAGTTGCGTTTATATATATATGTATACACACACACACACACACACACATACATACACCTTAGGTCAATTGCATTCATGGTTAGGTAAAGCTAAGATGTATGAGGACAGTTTGTGTATCTCAAGAGTCTACCAATATTTAAACCATTTAATGATGTGTGAATGATCTCTGCCTTTTCCTTTATTTCTTGTTTCATTGCCCAGGTTCTTTCACTGAACTCTTATGGGTTAGGAAAACTATAACTTTTTAGTTTCCTGAGTGTGGAGTTGAATGCGTTATCCACATTGTGCCTCTGACAGAATTTGGAGTTAGTCAGAACTCAGTTGGCATTGGGATCCAAATCTAAAATTATTCACGAGACCCCTGAGGAATTCAACTTATAATTTTTATGTAAAATATTGTTACGAAAAATCTATCATGTATCAAATAATCTGCAAAGTACATCTCATAATGTTAAACAAAAATAGCTAAATATGCAGTTCTTTTATTGGAGTATGCTCAGGAATTGCTCAGAGCTATAGAATAAAATGTGTTGGATTTTATATAACTAGTTAAAGGCAGATCTTCTCTTCTGCCAGTTTATTTTTCGGGTTTGTCTTTCTGGTTAGTCTCCACTCTACAAACAACCCAGGAGCAATTCCTGCTTAAGGAATTATTCCTCTGACTTTGATTGCATCCTAAAATAGCCATTTCTTCTCTAATGTGGTAGTTCTCCAACTTTTATTCCCACTTTGAAACACAGGAGAGATACATTTACATATGTAAAATGCCTGTACCCACCCAGATTCTAGCTGCCACACAGATTAAAATAGGCTCTGTACAAGTCTGTGGGAGCTAGATTATACTCCACCCGAACTAACCCCCTTATTACATGATAGACCCATGAGTGCTTCTGTTGTGATGCCCCAACTGAGAACTATTATTACGCTATTGGACACTGGGTCAAGATCAGGATTTCTTGATGACATTTGGCTGACAATCAGGTCTCTGGAAGTCATTGATAAGAAGAAAGGACACCTTACTAGGCTGTCCTAATAACTTTCTAAAAGGTATTTTAGACATCACCTGCAATATGAATTTAAATGTTAAAGCAGTTGAGGTTTAAAACTGATAACAGCAAGAGCCTTCCTACGATGGTGGGACTAAAGAATATAGAGCTTTCATGCAAAAAGCCTAGGATTTAAAGTTAGAAGACTTAGATTTACCTATCACTAACTTTAAAAGCTCTTTTGCTCTGTTCCCATAGTACTTAGTCCACATCCTTGAAAGATCCCTCACCACATTATGTGTTGGCTTGTTTTTCCTCCAGGATGGAAGATCTTGGGGCCAGAAGACTAATGCTGGTCCTCTTGTATCCCCAGCATCTACCACTGGGTTGACAGCCAATATCTAAATAGAAAGGAACCACACTTCATCCTCAGGGCTCCATTCCTTCTCTCTAATACTTTAACTCTCTGGCGTGGTATTTTCTCAGTTCTTCCCTCCCGCCCTCCTTCCCTCCCTTCTTTCCTTCTTTCTTTCCTCCGTAATACAGATATTTATTGATCAGTTGTTCTGATTTAGGAACTGAGGATACAATAGTGAACAAGACAAAGTTTCTATTCTTTTGAAGCTTATTTTCTAATAAGGAAAATTATTTATTTTGATCCTGATTCATGCACATTTCTTTTGATCTCTATCCGTAATCCACCAAGGGAGAGCTGAATTACGAAGGCACCCTGGTGTTATACTTCCTCTCTATTGGAAGAGTTCTAGGAACACATAAATTCTCTGACCCTTCACTCTACTCAAGAATATCTTAGTAGCTCTAACCTTGTGTGCTCCTATCTAAGAGTCTACTAACACATTCAGGACAACTGACGTCTCCTCTACTTTGCAAGATTCTGCTTTCCCTAACCCATTATGAAGTTTTGAATACCTCATCATAGATCCTTATATTTGCATTTATCATTCTCCATTGAAGTTTTGTGCTATACAGTGATACGAATGAAAATAATTCTCATTATGCTGATTGTAGTGCTAAAATATATCTGAACTGAGTGTACGGTTTTGAGGAAAATGGCATAGAAATCCAAAGAATCATTGTGTTCTAGGTCAAATACACATTTGATATATCTCAGAAACTTGTTTCTTTAGAAGCTTAGGTAGCAGAGTGTAAAGCATAAAGTGCTTTGCTTTTGAAAGGTAGTAATTAAACTTGTTAGATGAGAGAGTAAACAGAAATCTCAGCATAGATAGTTTAAAAAAGAAAGATAATTTCAGACAACAGTACAATTTCTTGAACGTAATTTTATACTGAAATCAAATACCACTTTAAATTCAGGCACAATTAAATATTTGTCTTTACACAGGTTATATATAGTTTCACATTAAGATAATTTGTTTTTACTCTGACTTCAAGCCACATAGCACCATGTTGGTAGAGAAAAAATATGGAAAATATTGTCCAAAGTCTCTAGCCAAATTAAACAGCACAGGATAGCAGAGAATAAGAACTAAATTGTAGAATCAGAGGACATTATCTAAAAAATGAGAAGCTTATGCCTGAGCTATATAGTTCATCCTGCACACTGATAAAAGCATCAAAATTCTGATGACTGCCTAAGAGGAGAAGAAATATACGTGAAACGGGATATAGGTAGATTACAAGAGAGGGTATTGACTAAGTATATACATTCCTGTAGTTTAGTTTAAGCCAGGCACTACCAAACATCTGTGAGCATGTTAAAAATGCATTTTCTAAATACCCACTCACCCCAAACCCTTGAATCTGATATATGTTTGGGAGACAAAATTAAGAATGTATATCTTTAGCAAGAGCAGCTACCCTGAACTAACATTTCAGAACTGCAGTTTTAATGCATTTTTTTTTCTAAAGCTATAGTGGAAACAAAATTTCTCAGACTTTGGACAAATTTTAGTCAAATGGAGATATGGCAGCTTGGGAACTACATAATATGAATTTGAATTTTTTAAAATGCCAATGTATGAAAAAATGTCTTTCGCTTACTCCAACGCAAGTATATTTTGCTTCGATGTTGTACTGATAGACAGCAACCACCAAATAATACCATATGCACCCTCTGTCCCATCTGGAAGATAAACAAGAGTTAGCTATGAGATGTGCAATATTGATGCCTCCCTTTTGGTTAACAGGCTATTCTAGTTCTAAAACAAAAAGCCCAACAGTGTGTCCCCATTGCAAGTTTTCCCTGCCTTTAGTCTTATCTGCCTCTGCTCCGCTCCTGTCACCAGACCGAGATGTCAGAAATGCATCTCCAATCTTGTTACTTCTGTGTTTAATCCTGTCAGTGGCTTCTAATTGCTAAAGAAAAAGGAAATCAGTAATGTATAGCAAGGCACATGAGGGCCTCTTACGATGTGTGCAGCCTGTGCTCTGGCCATCCTGAAGTCCTATCAGTTCCCTTACTGTGCCTGCTTTCTCAGGTCTCCAAATCATGGACCCGCATTTACTCCCCTGACAGTCTATGCAAAAATTCATCTGTTCGTTACTCAGACAAGTAGATTATATTTCCCTTTCTGTTTGAGTTTTAGAGGTTTTTTTTTTTCTCTTCTTTCTAATTGCCTTTTTTCTACTGTCACTGTTTGCCTCTGTTGTATATTTTTTTCTTTCAAATGGTCCCTCACATCATATATTCAATAAAGTTACCTATTTTTCCAAACATTGCCCTTTTAGGGCTGTCTGTTCCCTTGCTCCAATCAGAACTGGTGGCTCCCTAGGCCTTTCCTTTTTGTCAGGGTCAGCAAGCTGTTGCCTATGGGTCAAACCCAGCCCAGCAGCTGTTTTATACATAAAGTTTTATTGGAACACAGCCATGCCCATCCATTTGTATATCATCCGTGGCTGCTTTTGTGCTACAACAGGAGTTGAGCAGTTGTGACCTACAAAGCCGTATGACTTGCAAAGCTCACAATATTTACTCTCTGGTCTTTTACAGAAAAAAGTTTGCTGACTCCTGGTCCTGATGCTCTGAAATTTCACAACAATAGGTATATTTATATGACTTTTTAAAAATATATTTGTTCCAGGTCTGTAGTGGACTCTTTCTCTTTGAAGATCTGCTTTTCAGCTCTAGAAAATGCTATTTTTTAATATTTCTTTGGAAATTTCTTCACTCATGTTCACTGTTCTGGCTGGAACCCCTGTTAGTCAGACGTGGTTTCACTAGATTGATCATCTAGGTCATCTGTCTTTTCTCATATTTATTCTCTCTTTGTCCCTTCACTACCCAATATGAGGAATTTCCTTGTCCTTATCACCCAACTCATCGATTAAATGTCTTTAAATTTTATCCATCAGATTTTTCTTTTTAAATTTTCAAGAGCCTTTTTTATTCTCTTGTTTTTACTGTTTGTAACATCTTGCTCTTGTTATATTTGCCTGACTGATTCTTATGTAACTATCTTGGTCTTTCCCTTTCATGTTTTAGGCTTTTCTGAAAAGAAGGCTAATTCTTCATAGCCTATTTACATTTAGGAAGGAAGCAATAGAGAAGTTGACTGTAATCTGTCTACACACATTTATGGCCTCATTTTAGGAGAGTGGGTGGGGAGCTAGCCTTAATTTTTCAGGTCCCAAATGCTTCAGTTAAAAGAGGCTTACCCATGCTTCAGCTCCTAGATTGCCTTCCTAATTCTCATCAGGGAGGCTCGTTTGTTGGTTTCCTTAGCTAGAGGCTACATGGATATTAGGGTTCCACCATCAGCTTCATATATCATCCTGACCTCATTGACCTCAGAAGACCAGTGTCTTCTGAGTCCCAAGCCTCTCCGGGGTTCTGTGGAATAGAGGACTCTCCCATATCCAGCTTGGATGTATACTTTTTTCAATATATTCCAGTCTATAGCTAGACGTGGCTACAGTACCACTCCATCCATTTCACCTTACAGAATTTTAATAAGATCTTCTACCCATTCTTGTTTTCTTTATTGCTGTAAGTTAAAACCTTTTTTAAATTTTTTTTAGGCTTTTCAGTGAGATCTGTTTCAGGAAGGAGAGGAGATGTACTCGATAAGTCTTCTTGAAATAGAGTTGCTGGGTCTCTCTTGATATCACATAAAATCTCCCAAAGCATTTTCTGTGTACTGCTGTGATGGCATTCCTTTTTTTCTTCCTCATGTTCTATTTATTTATATACATATTTTATTTTCTCTCTAGACCATAGTCTCTTTAGAGATTAGATGAATCTAGGCACATATAGTACTCTCTTTAATAATATTTGTTAAAGGAATAAATTAATATACATAGGAAGAAAAGTCAAGTGAAGGAGTTTCTTGAAGTAAAGACAGAAACTGCTGTTTGGCTAGTGCCTTGCAATCTAAGTATCATCTGTCTTCACCTTTTCTCCAGTGATACAAGTGATCCCTAGATCCTAGCAATATCCCTACCTTTTGAACAACTCTAGGGAAAGAAAAGTAAATTGTATTGCCCCTAAAGGATATCACAAAAATTTTTTTTATTTTATTTGGTTAACCTATAAAAGAATCAGTTACCACAGCTTTTCCCCGTTGGCTTAATAACCAAGGAGACCAATACAAAAGATATTTCCTAAAGGAAAGAGATAAAAGTTAAATGGCTTGAGTGGTTTTCCTGTGGTTTTTCTAGAGTGATGACCCACATGACTGGCAAAAAGCATTTATGCTGGTTTTCATTTCAAGGAAAACCAACCATGACAAGCAATAGGAACTTTGATTTTTAAGTGTGAGAGATAAATATGAAAAACCTTCCTAATGTCCTGTGATCACCAAGGGAGGAAGCTGCAGCATTCGTCAAGATGACCTGAGCTTCTTGAGTTATACCAGTCACCCTTGATGAGACGTGAGATCAGCTCCAGAACTAAGCTGCTCTCTGGAAACCCTCCAGACCAGAGGTCCCTAAGAAGGCAGTCTCCTAGGGTGTAGAAGGCAGAATTGGCATTCAAGAGCATTCAGCTCTTCAGTGACTTGTGCTTGGATGGCTGAAGCTTCAAATTACCATGCTAAATACATCAAGCAATTCACATAGGTAATAAACTTATGAACACAACAGTCTTCCTGCAAAACTACTTACTTTTCTGCCTTTCCCTAAGAAAGACAAATATAACTTCAACTTTGTCTTTCTTCAAATTGTTTGTTCATTATTGCTTTAGGGCACACAAGCGAATGTGTGTTTTATTACTGATAGCAATTTACACTGTTTTCTGAACTACAGTTTCATAGCAGTTTGTCAAATTCTCTTTCCAGAAAGAACTAAGCAAACTGCCAGGATGCATTTTGATAGCCTCCTGGTGGTAATTAAAATATCACTCATGAAATAATAGCCTGCTTGTTTTACCTCATGTGAAATAACTGTCCAGTTTTACTTAGCCTGCATTGCTCTTTCTATATTAAAGACCTGTGCTTAAAGTAACTAAATAATGCTATATTTCTTGAAGTGTAATAAAACTGTAAAGAATCTAACACATACCTTTTCCACCATGGCTTCATAGGTGGAGCATTTACAGTGCAATTTAGATCACACCTGCTGTCTTTTGGGTCTTCATTCTCCCCTGCCAGACCTCCCACCACAGGAAATTAGGGTCAGAAATTAGATTCAACAAATTATTTTAATGTGACTATCAGGAAAATCTCTTCATCCTAATCATAGTGGAGTGGCAATTTAGTGCAGCAGTTTTTTGAGAGGAAATATGGCATAGCAGTTAGGTGCATAGACTCTAGAGCCAGGTTGACTGGGTCCAAATCCCAAATCCTTCACTTATCAACCATGGACCTTCTAAACAAGCTACTTGACTTCTCTGTACTCAGTTTCTTCATCTGCAAGATGTGGATAATAATACCTCCCTCATACAGGTTTCTGTGAGTTACTTTATGTGAAATGCTTGGATTAGTGCCCGACACATGATAAACACTATATAAGCATGAAACGTGATGGTGGTGATGATAATGGTGAAAAGATTTGCTTAGTGTCCACCCCCAAATATTTTGGGCCAGTCTGTAAAATTACCAAGGAACAGCTCTGTGGTAGGTTAGGAGTTTGGGGAAACAATGGCATTTTTTTGAGATAAACCACATGGAAATCCCACTTCAAGAAATCACTGGTGTAGCCTCGTGAGATGAGCCCTGTCCTGGTAGTCAGGAAGTTTGGGAATTCCTACTTGTTCAGCTTCCTGACATCAGGCAAGTCATTTATCCTCTTTAGCCTCCATTTCTTTATTTGTAAAATGAGGACTTTGTACTGGATGAACTCTGAACTTTTTCAGCTCTAAATTCTTATCTTTTTAATCAGGTGTTTGTAAATCAAATCACACTTCGAATGCACTGGGGAAAACTTGCTACTTGAAAAAGAATACAGTGATGACTGGAAAGTGGTTTGTTGTGGCAAATCCTCCCTGTTTCTGGTTTGTAAATACAGCTGTTTAAAAATCAAGTTGATTCACAGCCAGCTCACCTATGTTGCTGTTCCACAAATGCCTAAAGCCGGAAGAAAGATGCTCTAATAGAAGCTGGGCCAGTCATCTACAAGCCCACAGCCTTCTCTGGGCCGGGCACAAATACGCCTGGCTGCTGCAAGTTTGAAACTGACTTAGCACCCTTCACTCTCTCAAAAAGTTGCCCAGATTCTAACTTCCATTTGCACATATCTTATCTGCCTCTACCTCCTGCTAAACTGCCACCCTCCTCTCCCCACACACACGTTGGCTTGTGATAACTTTGTGTATTTCACATCACTCAAGGGATTTTGAAGTTATTAATTAAATTAGATCCATTCCTTAGGGGAAAACCCCCGCGTATACACACCAATCCATGCTGTGAAGGTAAACATTCAATTTTTCTGTGCCAAAGAAAATGAAAAGGGAAGAAATATGATAATTGAGATGAAATGTTCCTCTAGATAATTGTCACATAACAAAGATGATAATTAAAGTGTAGGGTGGGGAAAAAAGAAGACTAAAATTGAACAAGCACCTATTCTTGAGGTCCCTAATACTAGATGTTTCTTAGCAATGTTTTATTTCATCATTAGAACACAACCATTGTATTCCCTAGTTTACTTTTTTTTTTTCAAAAATCCCACAAAGAATCCTTGACCAGAGTCATACACAGCCAGTAAATGCTGCCACACTGGAATGTGGCATTACCAGAAGAAGCTTCACTATGTTTTCTGGAGGTTTTCAAGAGCTCCATCTTGTAATTGTTTTTAATTCTATTTTGTTCATCTATAACCCATTTTAATGTGCAAATCTATGCTTTTATAGATCAATAAGATTATAAATTCTAGACCTTTAACTTTATGAAAAGAGGTATCATATTTGTTGGGAAAATTGCTTTGAATTTACCATACTCTTAGGATTTTGAGGTTGGAGAAGAGTTTTTGTGCTACTGTTAAATATTTTCTTCCAACAATTGAAATCCAGAAAAAATGTGGAGAATTGAAAGATGACACCAGCAAATGAAATATAATCAGACGACTAGAGCTTAATCTACTGGTTGAGCCCTTCCACCCCAGAAAAACTCAGTTAGAGTATATAAAGTTGCTAAATTTTGTTTGCAAATGCAGTCTAGAAAACGCATCTCTTTCAGAAGCTTTTTAAAAAAATGGTAACTGAAATGGATACTGTTAACTGGAAATGTACAGACAATTAAACTCTAGGTAGAAAGAAATGAACCACGGTTTTAAACGAACCTCATTTGGACAAGAAAGTTAACTTAAATATAACTAGGAATGTGCAAATACAGTTATAAGCACTCCGTGATTCTTTTGTAGCTTCCCATCACTTCTCATTAGGCACTGGTAAAAGCTCTTGGCCAGAACACCCATTAGGACGTCTATTATCAAAAGGAAAGTTTTATGTATATATTTATACATATGGAGAGAGGGAGGAAGGGAGGCAGAGGGAGGGAGAAACAAAATAACAAGTGTTGGCGAAGATGTGGAGAAACTGGAACGCTTGTGTACTTCTGGTGGGAATAGAAAATGATGCAGATGCTATGGAAAACAGTATAGTAGTTCCTCAAAATATTAAAAATAGAACTACCATACAAATCCAGCAATTACACTTTTTCATATATCCCCAAAAGAACTGAAAGAAGGGACTCAGAGAGATATTTGTACACCCATGTTCATAGCAGCATTATTCACAGTAGCCAAAAAGTAGAAGCAAGCCAAGTGTCCATTGATGGATGAATAGAGAGACAAAATGTGGTCTATACATACAATGGAACATTGTTCAGGCTTTAAAAAGGAAGAAAATTTTGACACATGCTACAACTTGAATGAACCTTGAAGACATTATGCTTAGTGAAATAATCCAGTCACAAAAGGACAAATGCTGTATAATTCTCCTTACCTAGAGTAGTCAAATTCATAGAGACAGAAAATAGAATGGTGGTTTCCGGGGCTGAGGGGAGAGGGGAATGGAAAGTTATGGTTTGATGGCAGAGTATTTCAGTTTGGGAAGATGAAAAAGTTCTGGAGATGAGTAGTGATGACAGTTGCAGAACAATAGGAGTATACTTAATGCCACCAAACTCGAAAATGATTAAAATGGTAAATTTTATGTTGTGTATATTTTATCACAGTGAAAACAAAAAGTGGAAGCTGGGTAGGAGAGAAGAGCATAACAAATTGTGTTAGTTCAGTCTACCTTGTTGTCTAAACCAGAATTTACCTATATTTTATAAAAACTTTGAGCGTTGGCTTCTTCATATATAAAATGTTAATCATAGTGCTAGATTCACAGTTGTTTGAAAGGACCAAATAAACTCTTGGGTGCTATGAGAGAAAAAGAAGAGCCCTTAGCTAGAAATCCTGATGTGAGTCCACAGTCTTTTCTACTCTCCTAGTTATCATGGCTTAGCTAGCCAAAGTTCTTCCCTTGTCAGTTCAGAAATGCTAATTGCATAGTTTTTCGATTGTTCAAAGATGGAGGAAACTGACATTGCTGAATACTTACTATGTGCAAGTTTTGGAATGATGCTTTACGTATATAATCTCTTGGCTGTAAAGCAGGTTACACTATTTCCATTTTGCTAACAGGTTAGCAAGCTGACCAAGGTTATACAATTTGCTACGTTCAGATATCATTTAATACACTAATAGAGCCAATATATGAATCCAGGTCATCCCTTAAAATGGAAGAAAAGAGAGGGTAAAGGGGGCAGAAGATGATCATGAACTGAGCACCCGTGATGTATTAATCTCTTACACAGATTTTCCACTCGCCATTCTCTGGATCAAATAATGTTAAAGGTGATAATCTTCATTTAATTGGCTCTGGCCCTGAACTGGTCATGCAAGACTGTGAAGTAACCCTGCCCTGTCAGTTCTCTTCCATGTATTCCCATTCCCCTCCCCAAGTATTTCTGGTGGTGTCACATCTATGCTCTCAAACCAATGAAGTCAGTTACATAGTGTCTAATACTAGACATCATGCTACTGTTGCTTTCCCTAGGTACCTCTTATCATTACCCCCACTGCCTTTGCTGTTTGTCTATCAGCTGCCATGGCACCACCAGCCACTGGCCACCCTTCAGAGGTGCTGCTGTCTCTGCTGCATACTGCCACTGGTTGTGAGTACCTCTACTGCTTTCACTAGGTGCCACAGTCCCCCAAGGTACCTATGCTGCTGCCACTTCCTCTTTTAACTGCATTCTCTGGCAGAGACCCCTGATCTCACTGGATACTGCAGTTCTTGTTGGGTAGAATCACCATTGCCCTGGAACCTTCAGATACCCGAGTGTGATGGTCAATGCCTAACTGAAAGAGAAAAATCATCTCTTCCATTTGGATAACCCTCTGAAGATAAGTACCAAAGTGAGGCTGCCTGTGTCTCAAGGTCTAACAGGGTTTTAGTGAAAGTGCCCTTTCAGCATGTATTCATAGCTCTTGGTCTCCCCGCATTGCAGAAATGAATCTAGGGGGTTGAGCCACAATAGATTTGAATTGCAGGCACCAAGCTACATATAAAACCAGTCCTCGGGAAAGGGAAGTGGGGAGGAGAAGATGAAGTGGGGATAGTTAATGGGTGTAATAATATAGTTAGATAGAATGAACAAAATTTGATAGCACAGCAAAGTGACCATAGTCAACAATAAGTTATGGTATACTTTATAGTAACTAAACGAGTAGAATTGGAATGTACCTCACACAAAGAAATGATAAATGGTTGAGGTGATGGATACACCAATTGTCCTGATTTGATTAATACATGTCGTTTGCCTGTATCAAAACGTCACATGTACCCTATAAATACATCAACTATTACATACCCATAATAATTAAAAATTTAAATAAAAATTTAAAATTTAAATCTCTCACACACACAAAACCATTCTTCCCCACTGACTTTGAGACTATTACCAGCTTCTTCCCTCAGAAGTTTGGTTTCTGGAGGATGCTTTATCCTACCTGCAAATAGTCTCCTGAGTAGCCCACGTCCCATTTCATCAGACTTTTCAAACATTTTGAAATCCTAGTAGGAGCCACAGCTTAGGCCCAGCCTGGGTGTTCCACAACACATTTTCAGTCTCATTTGAATCTCACAAAAACCCTTTGAGGCATGTGTTATTATCTCCATTTTATAGATAAGGAAGTTGAGTGGCTAAGTAACTTGCCATTAAACAGCCATTGACATTAAACATTAAAACAACTAAACTGCTAGTTAGTGGCAGAATCAGGATTTGAGCCAAAGTCTGGCTGACGTCCAAAGTCCAGCCACTTTATCACCACCCTGCCTCACCTCCCAAGCTCAGTGCAGTGCTCGTAAAGTGCCAGCTGCCTTCTTCAATAACACAGCTCAGCAGCAGTATTTCTCAGGCAATGGCTGTTACTACCCCTAAATTACAACTGCATTAGGTCTGCGCTGCGTTTGATCTTCATCACCCGTATGTCTTATGTGCTCGTGCACTGTGCTGATGCCCTGCACAGAGCTTTTAAGACCTTCATAATTTTATGTGAGAAAACAGTATTTTCCTTTCTGAGTGCTGCCTAGAAGACTTCTTCACATATCTGTTAGTCTAACAGCCCTTTCTTTAGCTTGACTCCTGCTGTAATTAAAAAACCTCTCTTTGAAGGAATCAAATGGCCCCCAGGGCTGAGCTTATTCCGAAGCTGTTCCCCAATTGAGCTAGGACTTTGAAGTTTAAATGTTGTTTATGGTTGTTAAGTTTTGTTTTGTTTTTTTCCCATAACACATGGGTTATGTGAGCTTCCTATCATAAACTTGTGCTTAGTGACCTCTGCTATTTAGGAGCTCTTGTGTAATGTGTTCCATAGGGGTATTTGGTCTCAGTGCAGAAGGTAACAGTGCAGAAGGTGACATTGTCTCCATGTGGCTTCCCCTGAATTCCTCATCATAAGGACTCAATTAGCATAGACGAGAGAAATGAAACTGACCTTTGGGTTACCTTCTCATTTTTCCTGCCAGTATATGATTGTTCTCTTCAATACTGACCAGAATATTACAAATTCTAATTATAAATCAATCAAGCAATGGTCTTCATTTACAGTTTTCCCCAAGGAGATTATACCAGTATCTTCACACATTTTGGCTGTTCTTTGAAGTATTCAACTTGAATCTCACCTTGTCCTTCATCACTCTATTTCCTTACTGATGTTTTCATGGAGATAAGTTTTTAGTTCATTGATATATTTGGGGGAGGATTTTTGTTTTTATGTATTTCTAAAAATGCTTATATTTTTTATGATTTTTAGAGAGTGAGGGAGGCTTATATTTACTTTGACAAAGCTGAGTTCTATTTCATATGTATTTTTGTTATAAAGGCTCTTAGCAAGTCATCTCAAGGTGGATTATTAATAAATAATTCCTATTCTTTCTCTATACTCACACTTCTTAGCTGTTGACTTGAGTGGTACTTGACATTAGCTTAAGAGTTTTCACTTTTAATAAGAGAACCACGGAATTTTATGTCTGGGAAAGCGTAAGCTGCAACTAACATAGGGGTGGCCTGTTGCACACACTTTGACAAATAATAAAACTGAGGATCCTAGACTTTAAATGACTTATTCAAGACCCACGAGTTAATGGCAGGGCCATATTTGGCAACATAGTTCTTTCTGAAGTGTTAAGTGAGGTGGGTTGCCCCTGCTCTTTCTCTTTAAAAGCCAAACAATACCACAGGCCCCATTTTCCCCAAGGAGTCTTTATTAGTATTATAATTCATGCTAGATAACAAATATGTCCTGAAATCTCAATGTTAACTACATAAATTTTAACCCAATAAAATTTTATTTCTTACCCAAGCAACAATCAAATGCATATGTGCCTAGTTAGGTAGCTCACTTTCAAGTGTTCACTGAGGTACCAGACTCCTTCCACATTGCATATCCATCATCAGCGTGTGGCTCCTAATCTGGAGTTGTCACCGTTTGACTTTCAGGAAGAATAGAGTATTGCCTAAGAAATTGTTATGAGTGAGTCGTGAACATAGTATACATCACTTCCATCCACATTCCATTTCCAAAGCATGCTTTTAATTTTCCCTTACACCCAAGGTGCTATAACCCCCTTCTTTCACATCACACACCGTTTTACAGATCCTAAGTCTGTGACTTCCTGTTCAACGAGGAGAGGTGTACCTAGATCTAATGTCTGTCAACCACAAATGCTTCTGTTCTCCTTCACTTCCCACTTGGTTGTTCTTAGAACTCTTTTGTACTTTATGCCAGAAGACCGGTTGAGAGGCACGGTTACATGCCACACTTTGAATGCCAGGCCATTCTTAAAAACCAGTTTACTTTGCTGAACTGAGCAGGAAAACTCTGCTTTTGCTCCTGATGGGCTTCAGGACATGCTACTCAAAAACATGGTGCCTTCACATTGGAGAAAATAGCAAAAGCAGGAAAGTCACTCTCACTTTCCTCTTGTTTCTTCTCCTCTAGGAATGATTTTTCTGACTTAAGATCCTCATGTGCTCACATATATTCAGAGGAGAGGAATGTCCTTATTTCTGAAGACAAAGGGGCACAGAGAAGAATCTTAATAAACAGGGCTAAGTCTCCCTTCGGTTTATTATTAGTAGTAGATCATACCCCCTTTGCCAATCACAGCTCTTTTACAACTATCCACTTCTTCATCAAACAGCTTCACCATACATGGGTTCCCCTGGTTCTTTGGGCCTTCATTTCCTTATGAAGGCTCCTGTGTCACCCAGAAGTTATGTTAAATAAATGTGTATGCTTTTCTGCTTTTAATCTGTCTTTTGTTATGGGAGGATCTCAGTTATGAACCTAGCAATAGGAGAGAAGGATAGTTCTTTCCCCCTACATATCTAATCATGTAAATATGGAGAAGGAAGTTTATTCCTGCATTAGTTTAAGTAGTTTGTGATTTTTCTCTTGAAAAAATAGTGTATAAAATATTACTGCTCTTTAGAAGTTACTCTTGTCTCTACCCTCTCTACTGCTTATTTATAGCCAAAGTTCTAACCACATACTGCTGTGTGCCTATACCCACCCTGGAGATATTACATTACTGGAAAGCATGGACCTTGAATGGATGAAAAAGGATACTAATGACAGTAATGGCATATATATACATGATTTATACATACATATGATTTTTATGTGTGTATATAGATAGATATAGATATGTATAAAATGGCCCTGACAGTATCTGAAAGCTGAGATGGAGAGAGATAAAAGATATGACTTTGCTTTCTCTGGTTGGAGAAGGCCAGGCACCCATAATATAGGAGTTGTAGTCAAGGTGCTTGTACATATCCTCCCACCCCCAAGCCTGGACCTGCAGCTCTGCCTCAGGGTCCCTGAGCAGATATTTCTCCTGGCTCCCACCAACTGCTAGCTGATATTGAGCTTCTTCAACTGGTATAACTGTATCTCTCTGTTTGTTTTCTTAAGAGGATTATTGAAAAGTATAAATTTAAATTATGCATCCTTAATCCCATCATGATAATTTAAAAAGACTAATTGAGAACCCAATTATTTATTTTGTATTAAATTAGGAATTCTGTTGAAATTAGGATCTGTAATCATCTGCACCCATGTTGTCATTACCTTGGTTGGGATGGGAAAGGATGTGGAATATTTGTTTTCTACTCAATAGACTCAGGCCAGATGTAACATTTTTTGTTTTTATTTAAAAATAATTTCAAATCAAGAATTAATAATATGATTAAGATTTGTCTTCATCAAATGATTGATAGATAAAGCCTGGTCTCTGTAGTCTTTCTGATAGAAATGGACTATTTGTAGCCATCAGAATCTACCTAAGATTCCTACAGAGTATTTTGAGAGTAATTTGCTAAACTAGCTCAATTTTTTTCTAACTTGCCTGGCTAAGGATGATCATGAGGACGTTGAATCACTCCAAATATTGTATCTGTGGATTATGTTAAAATCTGATATTCTAAACTCTGCCTGTGACCCAGTTGGGATAAGTTATCCTGATCCTTATTATTACATATTTACAGTCTGTCTGGATTACATTATATTTGGTTCATCAATAGAAAATAATTGTCATATAACATTTGTAGATTGTTCTATGTGGATTATACATGTGACTGAACTTGCAAAGCATTACTTTGTTTAGAAGAACGTATTGCCCCATTCAAGAATATTAGGTCATTAAATATGAAATGTCTGATTTTGAATCAAACGTGTAGTTTATTATATCTCAAACAAGAAGCAATACAATTAATCAAAGTATGCACCTAAACTATTGACACAGTTTTGCCATCTTAATGGTAGCTTGTTATGCCAGCAGTGAAGAAGCGTGGAGAGCGAGTAGCAATGAAATCGCCTAAGGTGTTTTCCACAGCTTGTTGAGAATTGAATATTTTTCCTTCCAAGAAGTGGTCCAAAGCCTGGAAGAAGTGGTAGTCAGTTGATGCAAGGTCTGGTGAATACGGTGGATGACAGATAGTTTCCCAGTCCAGTTTCTGCAGTTTGAGCAACGTCGTTTGTGTGACATATGGTCCAGCATTATCTTGCAAGAGGATTGGCCTATCTCTGTTGACCAATCTCAGCTGCTTGATTGTAAGCATCCTCATCATTTCATCCATTTGGTTGCAGTAGACATCTGCTGTAATTGATTAACCAGATTTTATGAAGCTGTAGTGTATAATACCAGTGCTGGACCACCAGACAGAAACCATTAGCTTTTTTTTTTTTTAATATTCGGTTTTGGACTGTGTTTCGGCACTTCAGTTTATCCAACCATCATGCTGAATGCTTGCAATTGTCAAAAATAATCCATTTTCATCACACATAACAATACAGTTTAGAAATGGTTTGCCTTTATGTTGTGACAGCAAAGAAAGGCAAGCTTCAAGACTTTTTCTCTTCTGACACTGGTTTAATTCATGTAGTACTCATCTATCCAGCTTCTTTACCTTGCTGATTTGTTTCGAATTAACCAATATTGTTGGAATAGTAATGTCAAACCTTGCTGCTAATTCACACATAGGTCGAGATGGATTCACTTCCACTATAGCTTTCAGCTCATCATTACCCACCTTGGTCTCAGGTCACCCATGTGACTCCTTTTCAAGATTAAAATCACGAGAACAGAACTTCTCAAATTATCAACGTATTGTGTGTTCATTAGCCACATCCTTCCCAAACACTTCGTTGATATTTTGAATTGTCTGTGCTGCATTGCTTCCATGATGGAACTCATATTTGAAAATAACATGAATTTTTGACTTATCTGTGATTTCACAAATATTGCTCTTAAAAAAATATGAAAGATAATCACAAGCCACAACATGCATTTGAAAGACTGAGGATGTACCTTCACAATCAAAATAAAACAAGAAATGTCAAAGTGAAATATTAGAGATATTAACTGTCAAACTGAGTACTGAAGGAAATTGGACATTTCATACTTAAGCTAACAACAGAAAGAGCCAGCAAGCATTACATCCCTGATTTTAATTTAATTCATTAATATCCCTTTCCTAAATGAGCTTATGATAATATTGCTCTGGACCGTAAGAGATTCTTTTTAAGGTGGCATGCATGTTTTTAATCTCATCATATGTTGACTTTTAAGTTTTAAATTTCAAAGGGAAAAATTAATTTCCCTCGTTTTCAAAGTTTTTGAGGAGTATCGCATGGTTAAACACACACACACATATTCACATAAACACAAACACGCATACATTCACCATATTATTAATACTTACCCAAAATATGTTACTTGAAACTGTTTCATCCTAAATTATATTTTATAAATTATTTTGTTGAGAATATCTATGACAGTTCCATTCATTCATTCATTTGCAAGTCTAATTATATGCCAGATGTACAATATTGAGTATTGGAGATTAATGGATGAGTAGTTGGTTGCTGCAGTCAAACATTTTATAATCTATTATAGCTGGAAACAGACATGTGGATGGTTAGACTGGTGTAGGGGAGGAATAACTCCCATAAGTTCCTAGTTGGAATGGACCCCTGTAACAAAAGATGGATTAACAAGAGAAAAACAAACAGAAGTTCATTAATACATGTAGTTTATGTATATATGGGAGACAACCAGGGAGTAAGTAGTTCTCCAAGAGGTAGCTTTGAATTCTAGCTTATATGGCATCTTTATCAAGAACAGTAAGTTTTAAGACACATGATAACACAAGAGTAAAAGACTGTGAGCCTCTAGGGGCAGCAACTTGTGTGCAGGCAAATAAAGGGCAGAGATAAAGGCTAGTTAGTGACCTTGTTAATGTACATTCCTCTGGTTCCACCTCCAGGCCTGTAAAGATCTAAAGTTGTCTTCTGTGGTTAACCTTTGTTCTTCCTCACAGAAGGGGAAGCAGAATACCTTTTGTCTTTGTAAATCTATAGCCTGATTTTAGCACATAGAGGAAAAGCAGAGAGCTTTCTTGCATCTACTTCTACTTAATTGTCTTCAGCTCAACAATCCTTCATATGGTTGGGAGACATATCCTGGTCTCCCACACTATTAATCCATCCACCTTGTCGTTCATTCATACATTTGATACGTATTGCACACCTCTGTGTCAGTTACTGGGTCAGTGACTGGGAATATAGCTGTGAATAAGCGGATTGCAGTCCTCAAACTTGGCCCAGATACACTCTCTACTTATATCAATTTTGCCTCAGTTTTATTTCCCTTAGGTCACAAGGAGCTTATGGTCTAGCAAGCGTTTGGATATTATCATGAGTGGGCTTTGGGAAAGCTTTCAAAGGAGCTAGCCACACAGATGAGACTTGATGTGTGAGCAGAAGGCTGACTGTGTAACCACTGGTGAGGATGTTTCAGGTAATAGGACTCACAGTGGAGACAAAAAATTATTTGGAAAACCTCCAGAAAACCAAATATTTAAATATCCAACCAAGGAGATGAGGGTGTTGAATGGAAAGGAGAGTTTCTGTGGGACTTGGGGGTATTTTGCTTTGTTCAGGCACCAAGTCAACCCTGAGGGATAATGCCCTGCACCCCCAGTGAGAGCCAGGAACAGTGGTAAATGAGCTAATTAGCATTTCAAATGGAGGAATAAAAGGTGTTACCCTCACATCTGCAGCTCCAGAAACTGAGAGTGTGACATCGCATTCAATTTAGAATCTCCAGAGGAGTCCTCTTTCTTCCTTTCTCTTTCCCTCTTCCTTTGTATCTTCGCCTTTCAATTTCCCTATGTATAAATCTAGTTTTACTCTGTTGAGCTCTCCCTCCTTTGTCTCTTTTCCATCTACTGCTTCTTATTTTTTTTTACTTTTCCATTTTTTCATTTATTCTCTTTTCATTTCTTTATGCATCGATTTTCCTCATCCAGAGAACTAATGTATTTAATATACTAATGTGTTTACATTGTTTTCAATTTACTTTGTGTCACATTGTAGTTTATTGCATATTTTCATCTTCACAGAGCGCTTGTGCTCTCTCACTCTCTCTTGCTCTCAAAGAAAAACAAAAGCTTTTCTTCCATTGGCTTCTTATGTTCTCAGGCTGCTCTTTCTTGATGTTTACAGATTCTGAGTTTTTTATTCTTGTCTTAAACACAACCAGAAAAAAAGATTAGTAACTTTTAACTATATTTTATGGCCATCCAAAGAAATACACTTCCATCCCGCCGAATTTTCCCTACCTAAAATGAAAACCAATAAAATATACAAATATAGAGAATACAATTGTCCTTTTCTTTGGACCTTTATGCACAATAATAACTGGTTACCATCATACTAATGAACCTTAAAACAAGAATAAAAATCTCTCTTGTAAATAACCTTAATTTAAAATTTTTTCATTATAAAATCTATGTTTAAACTTAATAATTCTTCAAATTAAGTAAATATTACATAATCAGTGTAGATAATTTATAAAATATACTGAAGAAAGGCAAAATACCCACAAAACCAACAATTCTTCTCC
>RJWJ010024352.1:0-24924 GCA_004363605.1 Indri indri | reverse complement strand
ACATTTTTACTTCATATTCTTTTTTATTCTATTTGATATGTCTTTTAACTAAAGCATTTAGTTCACTTATTTAATGTGTAGATTAAATTTATATTTAATAAATATAAATATGCTTTTATATAAAAATATTTATTACCACCAGTGTATTTGGGTTTAAATCTACCATCTTTGTACTATTGGTTTTAACTATTTCATTTTTCCTTTTCTCTTCTTTTTTGCCTTCTTTTGGATTATTTTCCACCATTCCGTGTTTTTCCTGACTAGTTTGAAAATTGTATACCGTTTTTAGCGGTTACCTGAGAAATTACAACAGACAGAATTTCTTAAGTCCTCTAGAAAGCAGAGCCTGAGACAAAGATGAGAGTGTTGTTCCTGTATTTGGGAGCTGCAGGTCTGGGGTGGTGAGGGTCAGGAAGAAAAGGGAAAGCAAGGCAAGGAGATGTGTGATGCAGCATGTCACCACGGTGGCTGGGCTCCATGACAAGCTGTGAGGAGACACAGGAGTTTCCCAGCAAGTGTCTTCACTTAAGAGTATGGGACTTCTTTGGAAGCTTTATAAGGAGAACCTGCCCTGCTGAGCAGTCCCTTGAAGGGAGGAAAGAAAGGTACTTATTTTCCTAACTTCTTCCATTTCCCATTGGTCATAGTTTGCCCACAGGGCTGTGTCATCCAGTTCTTTGGTAAGCGTCAAGGAAGCCACGTCTCATGCTCAGTGATATGGCATTGCACCCAACTCTGGAAGGCGCAGGGGCAGCTCAAGTCAGGTAGGCTTGGTGCACTTCAATTTGGACTCCAGCCAGCTCAGTGCAGAGTAAAAGGTGGGCAACACCTTTGGAAAGAAGGAAGCAGCCAAGGGAATCCCAGGAGGCATTGGAAGTTTGTGTCCGGTACTCATTCATGATGTATCAGACCTAAAGATGATACGTGTACCTTTACCTCCCCACGCAGCAAGCGCAAGGATAAAAAGTACCTTAATTTCATTTACCTCCTTCCTCGCATATACAGTATTATTATTATTGTATATTTAATTTTTTTCTATTTCATAAATATTAATATTTGTTTTAACCAGTCAATATTTATTAAGATTTAATCATATATTTACCACTTTCTTGGCTCTTCATTTCTTCTGGCATCTCATATCTATTTAGGATCATTTTCCTTCTGCTTTAAGTACATCCTTCAGAATATAGTAGAGTTTGGGCCATGTGGTGTGTTGCCTATTATGTAAGAAATAGTCAGGGGTCACCAGGGCTTCACCTGCCCACAATGGCAGTAGGAAAGAAGATTTTGTAAGATTTCTCAATATTTTGTAACTTCCTCATGTTTGGGATCATGTCTGTGTTCAGCTGTCTGTATCCCTAATGGTTGGCAAATTCATAGCATGAAATGGTTTCACGAATGGTGAGAAAGGCTACAACCAGCCCTTGGGAAGTGGGCTGGTGGAATACCAATCCTGAGGCCTTTAGTGCAGTGGTGTCCAACCTTTTTGGCACCAGGGACTGATTTCATGGAAGACAATTTTTCCATGGACCGGAAGGTGAGGGTGGGGGTGTGAGGTGAGGCCTGTTTCCTAACAGCCCACGGACTGCTATCAGGCTGTGGCGGGGGGTTGGGGTTCAAAGCTGTAGTGGGTGGCTGAGCTTAGAAGAATGAAGAAGAAGTTTGAGTCCTTGGGGCCTATTTTAAGGAAGAAAAGGGCACAGAGGGTTGTCACACTTGGGAAGTAGTCTTAGGAATGCACTAGTACTCCTTTTGGGTCCCATTCTATAAGGACAGAGGATTCATTATTTCCAGGTTATCTAATTCTGTTCTGGAAGAGGCATTACAAGATGGACTGGGGAACTCAGCTGGGGTCCTTATGGGATTTAAATTCTTGGTTCCACCTGAATTATTTGAGTCCTACCCCAGGCCAGGATCCTAGAAACAATACATAATTTGTTCATTCATTCATTAATTCACTCAGCAAACCTTGTACATCTGCTATAAGTCTGACAAGATCCTGGGCATTAGGGCTGTAGATACTAATAAGAGGATGTAAACCCTAGCCTCCTGGATCTGTGAATCTCCCAGTCTAAAAAGACGCAGACCTGTAAAGAAGTCTATGTGAAAGTGCTAACAATATGCCAGGCACCATGGGAATGCAAAGGAGGTGCTGTGCAGTGGGTTTGGAGGCAGTCAAATGTCTAAGGGGCCACACCGATAATGCTCATAAACGGAAGGAGGCCAGGGTAGTGCACAGTGGTAGCATATGGAAAGCACGTGTCCCATTAAGGGAGGCAGCTTCTGAGGTGCTAGGGGTCAGGGATAGAAGGGAGATGTTGTTTTCACTTTACATCCTTTTGTACCTTTGAATTTTATACATATGCATTTGTTACTTAGTGTTTTAAGTGAGGTAAATAAAGTGTTTTAAGTGAGGTAACCAATATTTAGCCCCAGCCTATTTTTCCCTTCTGAGAATGGAGGTCCTCTGGTGACATATATTTTGATATTTTTTTTTATTTTATTTTTAGCCCCTATTTTGATATTTAAAAAGAAACTAAAGGACTGGATTTTTAAAGTGATTTCTCCCAAGTTTTATTTTTTTTTTAAGAGACAGGGTCTCACCTTGTTGGCCAGGCTGGTCCCAAACTGGCCTCAAGCAGTCCTCCTGCCTTGGCCTCCCAAAGTGCTGGGATTACAGGCATGAGCCACTGTGCCTGGCCACTCACAAGTTTTAAATGTTGGCATCTAATTAAAATAAAAAACACAAGCTAAATAAAACTTACCTTCAGGCCACCAGTTTATAAACTTTGGCCTGACGTGTCTCTTTTCTGCATCTTACCATCAGGGCAAAGAATCTTTTAATTTTCAGGTGTTAAGACTTTCCTGGGATCTAGCCCTCCTAAGGGATGATTTAGTTCAGGTTTTAGGCATTAAGAATTGACTCTTTGGAGGAAGAGGGATCTTTTAAGGATCTCTGTAATCAGTGATTCTAAATGGTTGCTTGGGCCAGTAGCATTAGCATCACCTGAGAACTCTTTAGAAATGCAAATTCTTGGGCCGCTGCACAGAGCTACTGAATTGGGAACTCTAAGGGTGCACCTGGTAATCTTTGCTTTAACAAATCCTCCAGGTAGTTATCATAAATGCTGAAGGATGAGAACTGCTTCTAATCATATTGCAGAGATACTTAGGCAACTTAAAAACAGGGCTTGATAATAGAATTCTACTGAACTTTTTTAAAAAAAATTAACTCAGGTAATTTTACAGAAAACAAATCCCAGACATAGAATTACTTTTTCATTTCTCTGGATTCTCTGTAAACATTAGCGTGTTTGTATATATACTTTGAATTTTAAAAAAATGAATTTTATTGAGTTATAATTAACATACAGTAAAATGTTCCCATTTTAAATAATTCCACGCCTTTGTGTATACCCATGCAATGACACCACAGTCAAGAAAGAGAACTTTCTATTTTCATCACTCTAGTGTTCCTTTGTAGTCAGTACGGCTCAGGGTTTCCAGCACCTAGTAACATTGATGTGTTTTCTATGACTATAGATTAATTTTTCCTGTTATATACAATTCTTATAAATTAAATCATATGTATGGCTTCTTTGGCTTAGCATAATGTTTTTGAGATTTATTCATGTTGCATATATCGTATTGTATTGTTGCATATTGTGTTCCATTATATGGATATTTTGTTTATCCATTTGTTTATCCTCAATGGACATTGGGTGGTTTTTGATTTTTTGGTTATTATGAATAAAGTTGCTATGAACATTCTTCTGTAAATCTTTGTGTTCATTTTTCTTGAGTAAATACATAGGAATGGAATTGTGTTAGATTGATTGGTAAGTGTATATTTAGCTTATCCTGACACTACTGAACTGTTTTTACAAAGAAATTGTACTATTTTACATTCCCACAAGCAATATATGAGAGTTCTAATTGCTCCACATCGCCTCAACCAACAGCTGGTATTGTACAATACAAATGTTAATTTTTAGAATATCTTCATAACTTTAGGCAATGATTTCTTAGGACTCAGAAAACACGAATCATAAAAGAAAAATTGAAATTGGATTTCATCAAAATTAAAAACTTATGTTCTTCAAAGACACAATTAAGAAAATGAAAAGACAAGTCACAGTTTGAGACCAGCCTGAGCAAGAGCGAGACCCCGTCTCTACTAAAAAAATAGAAAGACATGATCCGGACAACTAAAAAAATATATATATAAAAAAATTAGCCGGGGCATGGCGGTGCATGCCTGTAATCCCAGCTACTCGGGAGGCTGAGGCAGAAGGATCGCTTGAGCCCAGGAGTTTGAGGTTGCTGTGAGCTAGGCTGACGCCACGGCACTCGCCCCAGGCAAGAGAGTGAAACTCTGTCTCAAAAAAAAAAAAAAAAGAATTCTTATAATTCAATAATAAGGTAAATAACCCAATTTCAAAATGGGTAAAAGATTTCATTACTTTACCAAAGAAGATACATGAATGACCAATAAGCCATCAAATGAAAACCACAGTGAGATACATACATATGTCCTAGAATGGCTAAAATTTAAAATACTGCCCCATGTGTATATACTTGTTGGCTGAAAAAGTAGTTGAAAACAATATTACTTTAAAACTCAAAACACCAAATCCTCTCTTCAGATTGGGTTGTGGGATGTTTGTGTTTGCTTGCTTGCTTGTTTTTGGCTCCCAGTATTTTAATTCCTTTCCCTTGGGGATTTTTTTCTCTTCCTGCTATAAAGATATGGTACTTGGATATTTCCAATTAAGGCTTATGAATAAGTTTTCTTTTCTTTCTTTCTCTTTCTTTTTCTTTCTTCTTTCTTTCCTTTCTTTTTCTTTCTCTCCCTCCCTCTCTCTCTCTCTCTCTCTCTCTCTCTCTCTCTCCTCTCTCTCTCTCTCTCTCTCTCTCTCTCTCTCTCTCTCTCTCTCTCTCTCTCTCTCTCTCTCTCTCTTCTTTCCTTTTCTTTCGACAGGTGCGCACGGCAGCCTCAAACTCTTGGGCCCAAGCTATCCCGCCTCAGCGTCCCAAGTAGCTGGGACTATTAGGTGTGTGCCACCATGCCTGGCTAAGAAGTTTTCAGTGTCGCTAGAAGTAAAAGGGAAGTTCCTTCAACTGATTAAGGGTATCCACTAAAAATCTACAATAAACATCATATTTAATGGTCAAATTTTAAAAAAATTTATACCAAGGTCAAGAATAAGACCTCTATTATCACTATTATTAAGCAACATATTAGATATGATCAACGCAACAAGAAATAATGTAAAAGACAAAATTGTCATAATATCAGATAATACAAATATCTACTTAGAAAATTCAAGGGGATTTACAATCATATATTAAAAATAGACCAGAAGGAGTCCTATATGTCATCCGTGAACATTTAGAAAATAGAATAGTAAAAAAAAATACTGTTTAGACCAGGGGGCAGCCCATACCAGCTTATTTCTCTTTCTGAGCCTGGTTGTGTGTCCTAGTTTTGGCTAGCTGACCAGAGGAGCATAAAAGATCCCTCCTCAGATAAGGTTATGGTTTCCCTGAAGCCGAGGCATCTCGCATGTATCTAAGTTGTTCATTACCTAAAGATGAAGCACATCCTCTGCAACTGAAAAAGGACCATAGGAACTGGGCCTGGTGTTCCTGTGCCTTTTTTGTTTTTATTTTGTGTGTGTGTGTGTCTTATCCTTTATGTTATATAAGTATACTACGTGGAGTCTTATGAATTTTTTCAGTTATCCAAAACTGTGTAATTGATGAAGATGGTACTGTGAATAGGATAAATGAAACAATTTTTTTTTTTTTTTTGAGACAGAGTCTCACTGTGTTGCCCGGGCTAGAGTGCCATGGCGTCATCCTAGCTCACAGCAACCTCAAACTCCTGGGCTCAAGCGATCCTCCTGCCTCAGCCTCCCGAGTAGCTGGGACTACAGGCATGCGCCACCATGCCCGGTTAATTTTTTCTATATATTTTTAGTTGTCCGATTAATTTCTTTCTATTTTTTAGTAGAGACAGGGTCTCGCTCTTGCTCAGGCTGGTCTTGAACTCCTGAGCTCAAACAATCCGCCTGCCTCGGCCTCCCAGAGTGCTAGGATTACAGGCGTGAGCCACTGCGCCCAGCTGAAACAATTTTTTACTTTAAAATCTAAATGATAGCTAAGGCTTTCTTTGGTAGAAAGAAAGATGAAACGTGGGAAAAGATTTAGAACCACTGGTGCCAGTCTGGTTGCCGAGGCATCACTGTTTGAATTTGCTGAAGTACTACAACTCTTGACGGGAGGCTTTCCTCTGCCCCAGCTTTCCAGGAGTGGAAGGGAGAGGATGCATGCTCCATTTCTAATTTCATCCACTGGCAGAAGCAAATACTAATTTCTTCCTAAAGAAATATACTTTCACAAGGAGATTTGATCCTACTTTTTAACATTCTAAGTTGGCTCCTGGATGCAGAGGATATTGCATTGCTTAATGTCATGAAAGAAAGGCATCCTCGATCTAAACACTTCACTATTTTCTGGAAATGGGTGCTGCCATTCTCTCCAATCATTCAGAAATAAAAGATTCAGCTAAAAACTGCTGAATCAAGAAATTCTTGCCAACAATTCTAAAAGTCTAATTATCCAAAAACATTTTATTAATTACATACAAAAGATATTGATAAAATGTGTAAAGCTTGTAAATAAAAAAAAAAAATTAAAACCCTGTGTACCCATCGCTGAGCTTAAGAAAGAGATCATCACCGGTACCTATGAAGTCCCTGAATGATCCTCCCCAACTAAAGACAAGCCGTTCAATCAGCTTTATACAGCTGCCCTCCATCATCAAGGGTCAACAGGGCTACAATATATGGAAGAAGTGTTCAATTTATATAAGAAATGGCTAACTTAAGAATTGAATCAGTTTCACGCACAGATGAAACAAAAGTTGACTAAACACAGGATCCAGATGACTCTTTTGTGGGCCAAGGGATATTTCTTAATCCTGTAGAACTTACTTTGTATATTTAACTAGCTTTGGTGTAGCAGAGCAGTGGTCCCCAACCTTTTTGGCACCAATTTCAGGATGATTCAAGTGCATTCCATTTATTGTGCACTTTATTTCCATTGTTATTACCTTGTAATATATAATGAGATAATTATACAGCTCACCATAACGCAGAACGAGTTGGAGCCCTGAGCTTGTTTTCCTGCAACTGATGCCGCCACCGATGTGATGGGAGGCGGAGCTCAGGCAGTGATGCAAGCCATGGGGAGACGCTGTGATACAGAGGAAGCTTCCCTCCCTCTATCCTGTCGCTCACCTGCTGTGCAGCGTTGTTCGTAACAGACCACTGGACCAGTACCGGTCTGTGGCCCGGGGGTTGGGGACTGCAGTAGTGTTTACTTACAGTTTCCCTTTTCCCATTACCAATGTGAAGAAGAAATAGGATTTAGGGAAAAATGATTTTATTCCAGAGGCTTTTGAGAGTTCAACATATGCTATAATGGCCTTAGAATTTTCTTATGGATATGAATATGTGATTTCATATTCAAATCACAATATGAAATGAGATTTCATATTGCTCAAGGTATTACATTTCATGTGGGTGTGTACATTTACGTCAGTGTCCAGAATTTCATTCCTACCAGATAAGTAACAGTTTTCTGACCATTCTAAATTCATGCTACTGGAAGTTAGAAAACACCCATTCTTTTATCCTCAGTTTTATTTTTAATCAAGAATAATGTCACCCCCGGCCCCCACACAAGTATGAAACATAGAGACAATATATATGGTATGATCCCATTTGTTTTAAAAAACCAAAGTTTTACATTTTTAAATGCATTAAGAATTTCTGAATATGTTAATCAGCTTGATTGTGGTAATCATTTGTCATTTCAGAATATACACCAAGACATCACATTGTACACTCATGTTGTACACCTTAATTAAATATAATTTTTATTCATCAATTATATCTCAATAAAGCTGGAAGGAAAAAGAATTTCTGGAAGGATATACATAAAAATGTTGATAGTGGTTACCTCTGGAAAGTGGGCCTGGAAGGCATTCTTACTTTTCTACACTCTCCTATTCTGTACTGTTTGGTTTTACAAGTCCTCGTGTGACTTTTATATTCAAAATAAAAAATTCAAAATGTTTTAATTCTAAAACATTAATAGAGGCTACCTCTGGAGGGTGGGAGTACTGGAAGGTGACACAGGTTATCTTCTTTCTTGTCTGATTTTATTTGTAATACTTTTGTAATGGGAAAGTTTATAAGTATTATATTATAATCTAGTAAGGGGAGAGAAACCGCACAGAAATTTGAGAAGGAGCCAGGTGCAGTGTCTTGCGCCTACAATCCCAGCTACTTGGGAGGCTGCTGAGGTCGGAGGATCACTTGAGCCCAGGATTTGAGACTGGCCTGGACAATGTAGTGAGACCCTCATCTCAAAAATAAAAAGAAGAAATTTGAATAGGGAGAATTTAACATACAGATGCTCCTCAACTTCCAATGGAGCTACATCCTCATAAACCCATCGTTATAGAGAAAAGAAGTTGAAAATGCATTTAATACACTTAAATTACCAAACATCAGAACTTAGCCTACCTTAAATGTGCTCACAACACTTACATTAGCCTACAGTTGGGCAAAATCATTTAACACAAAGTCTATAGACAAAGTTAAATAAATATTTGCTGGAATGAATGACTTTCTTGAACCTATTAGGTATTAACAGACGTAAAATCCAAAAATACCTTAGAAAGCAAACTGGCAACCTTCATAATCAAACTTAACCTGCCACATACTTAAGCAATTAAAATATGCTGATCGTATAAAATATTGGCTGATTGTCATGAAATATGAAAAAATCCACTTACCCTATATAAGAGAGCTTAAGTCACAGAACATTCCATTCTGCAAGGCTTACTTATCGGGCACTGAATATGCATTTATTCAACAAATATGCACTGGGCAGCTATTAATATGGCTAGGCACATGTACAGCTTAATCAATTTTGTTCGCCCAGATAAAACCTCTGGATGAAATAGCACTTACATACTATTAACCTGTTCCTTCACAGCTAAATGGACTAGGGAGAATCTGAGGTGCAGGGACACCAATCTTTAGACTCAACTGCAACAATAATCAAATGGAGACGGTAGATGGAACTGAAAGGTGGTGATGTACAGAGAATGGGCTGGGCAAGTGTGTTAGGCAGGGTGTATGATGGGGACATAGAGGAAGTCAGAAGAGAAAGAGGGAGAAATAGAAAAACAGACAGACAAGGGAAAGTACTGAGAGGAGAATGACATGACTTCTAAGAAACATAACATGGCTTTGGCTCCTGACTGGATAGACCCAGTCCTTGCCTTTGTTCCCTAACCTTGGATTATCAGTGAGGCTCTTTTACAATTGGTTCTATCTTTACAATACTATTCTTTACCCAAATAAGCCTGAGCAGTTTTTTTCTACATCTTAAGACAGACTGGAAGCTATCCTATGTAGTCCAAGGAAAAATATTAAACTTTTAAGGTTTCAAAAATTTTTTTCATTTATTTTAAAGGCATTAATAAAAAACTTAACATACTAAGAAAGTTACAATATACAAATGTGCTCAATTGCAATTTTGACGGATTGACTTTTTTGTACCATATGTCACGTTGAGTTTCTTTTAACCACTCACATTTCCATTGTTCAGTTATTCAAACTGATTATTCCCTAAAAACCCTTTGCTGATTATTTAAGCATGGAACACATGCAATAAGGGAAAAAATACAGATGATTGTGCCACCCAATCAAGTGTCCAACGAGGAAACATCAAAATACCATTCTCCTTGGGAGAAAACTGCACCTGAATTTGAAAGGAAAAAAGTCTAAATCACAAAATATAAAAACCTATTCTCTGATAAAATCATAAAGAAAGAACAGAGAAAATATAAGCAATATACTCATTGTAGTAAATACACTAGAACACAAATATAGAAATATGTAATATTTTTGCATACAGCACAAAGAATACAAAAATGTTAATATAAAGACTAAATGTAACACTAATTCCAAAAATTTTTTTAAGAAGTACTAGTATTTGGTCTGTCCTATTAGGATTTAAAACATATTACAAAACAATTATCAAAATCATGTTAAAAAAATTTTAAACACATTAGTGATTACAACAGTACAAACAACATTCTCCAACCACAATATAATAAAACTAGAAGTTAAATCTAACTACCTAGAAATTAAAGCATTAAACATTTCCAGAATTGAAAACAAAACTCAAAAATTTGGAATTTCTAGAAAACAATAATAATTCTACATAACAGAACCTCTAGAATATAACATTACTCAGAGAAAATTTATGGTCCTAAAATATTCATTTTAATAACTAATAAATTTTAAAAAAATTATTAGGAAAGCAGAAAGATGAAAATTAACCCCCAATAGACCATCAAGGTCTATTGAACCCAATTTTAGTTTCCGAGTTTTTTTTTTCTGAACAGTTCTAACTATTTGTAAGGATTCATGACATTCTTTCTTAGAGGTCTGCCAAGGAAAAATGAGAAAAAATTTACTTATTAAAAAAAGCAAACAACACCTATCGCAATTACAGTGTGACTCTACTGAACCCTTTTATAAACCTAAAAGATAAAACCTAAAATCTTAAAAACATTTTGTTATTCATCATCCCAGAATTTATTTTATTCTAACTCAGTGTGATAGCCAGCCTCCAAGATTTCTCCCCAAGGATTTCTGCCTCTGGGTACTCACACCCTTGTGTCATCCCCTCCAATTGACTGTGGGCTGGACTTAGAAACTTATATCTAAAGAATAGAAAAAGGTGGAAGTAATGGTGTGTGATTCAGAGACTAAGTTATAAAGGTAAGTGTGGCCTTGCTCTCTCTTTCTTGAGTGAATCATTCTGGGGGAAGCCAGTTTAGGTTCTCAGGTTGCCTCCAGAGAGCCCCAAGTGGCAAGGAACTGAGGCCCCTGCCAACAACCACATGAATGAGCTTGGATCTTCCAGATCTAGTAGAGTCTTGAGATGACTGCGGCCTCATAAGAACCACCCAGAACCACCCAGCTAAGCTGCTCCTGGATTCTTGACCCACAGAAACAATGAGGTAAAAATATTTGCTGCTCTAAGTTGCTAAATTTTAGGGTACTTTGTTAGGCATCAATAGATAATACACTCTCCTATTATCTCCTAACTATGCTTTAAAAAAAGGCTAAAATAATAAGAACATGGAAGGATGGAATCACCTAAAAGGATGATGAAGTAAATCATCATTGTTTACATGATCCTTCAGTTTTCTTATTCTGTTGCCCAATATTACATGATCTTTCAAAAAGTTTTAATGGAAGTCTGGAGACGCCATCCTTGTAGTATTTTTTTTTTTTTAAAGCTTTCCTTAAAACAGTTGAGAATTCAGATTTTTTCATTTTCCCTCCATCACAGCAAAGAGAAGAAAATTGACAGAAAAAGTCATTTCATAATTATTAAGCCAATTAGAAGATGAATATAAAGACATAGCACCATTGACTCCGGTAGTTGGAAAACTACGACCTAAAATATTTACCACTTAACTCTTTGTTAATCCCTGATATAGACTAATAATGGTGGTGAAATTGTTCATATGAAAACTATGAGTCTTCAGGTGAGATATACTACTTAGATAAATTCTCTCAAATTCAAGAACTGATATATTTCTAAGGACAAAAAAGGAAATACGGTGGTCTCATCTGGTTAGCCATTCAACAGAAAGGACTACATTATATAATACTTTATAACAAAAATCTGAAACACTCCATTTTGCTAAAAAGACAGGTGAAAATATTCCTTCATCTTGTATGCTTATGCAACAGAATTTACTTGAAATAGTTTTAAGTGGACAAAAGAGGAAGACAGATGTGTACATAAAGTAACTGAAAGATAAAAGACCACGTTGGTGAGAACATAAACTAACACAACCTCTACTGAGAGCAATTTGGAAAAATTTATTAAAATTCTAAGTGCATATCCTCTTCAACCTAATAGTTCTAATTCTACATATTTAACCCTAAAGATACTGACTGTATATTAAATAGCAAACAATTGGAAACAAACCCTCACCCACAAAATATCAATTAAGTAAGTATGGTACACATCTCTGTATAAGAATATCCTGCAACTGTTTAAAAGAATGAGACAGCTTAAATATTGATACAGAATGCTCCCGAAGATATAGTGAGGAAAAAAGCACTTACCTATTAAAGAACACTGTATGAATGACCTATAAAAATAAAAAATTTAAAAAGTTTAAAGGGGTAATGATAATACATCATAACTAGATTTATTTTAGTACGTAATTTTTTTTATTTGCAATACATATACACAGGACAAAAATTTTAAAACCACAAAAGAGTGTGTATTCTAGTTCCTCTTCAGAGGTAACTTGAGTATTGCCCTGAGATGATAATGTACATACATACATATATATATACAGATTTACACAAATGGTACACAAATGGCAGGTAGCATAATACACACAGTTCTGGATCTTACTTTATTCATTTAAATGTTTATCTTCCTATCAGATCACTATACATATAACAAAGCAACAATGTTGTTTTTTTAAAAACAAATGGATAGGTACAGTGGCACACACTTGTATTTCCAACTGCTCAAGTAGCTGTGGTGGGAGGATTGCTTGAGGACACAAGTTCAAGGCTATACTGCTCTATGATTACAACTGTGAATAGCTGCTGCACTCCAGCCTGGGAAACATAATGAGATTCCATCTCCAAAAAGTTAAAATAATAAAAAAAATAAATAACAAAAAAGAATTAAAAGAGTAAATTGAATAATGGTCAAAACAGATTCAGGCTGGGCGGGGTGGCTCACGCCTGTAATCCTAGCACTCTGGGAGGCCGAGGCGGGTGGATTGCTCAAGGTCAGGAGTTCGAGACCAGCCTGAGCAAGAGCGAGACCCCGTCTCTACTAAAAAATAGAAAGAAATGATCTGGACAACTAAAAAAATATATATATATAAATTAGCCGGGCATGGTGGCGCATGCCTGTAGCCCCAGCTACTTGGGAGGCTGAGGCAGGAGGATCGCTTGAATCCAGGAATTCGACAGTGAGCTATGATGATGCCACTGCACTCTATCCTGCGTGACAGAGTGATACCCTGTCTCCAAGAAAAAAAAAAAAGAAAGAAAGAAAAAGGAAAACCGTATGTTAACCAGAAGAGGCTATCATAATTAGGTTAGGCAAGTGTGAAGAATGAGGGCATTATTAACTAGTTTATTCTTTTGGGAGAAGCAATATGACATGTGATGATATATACAATATTTAGATTCCAGGAACCAGTATATAAAATTAATCAATACACAAAAAAATAACTCCATGGAACTATAAGGGGCAAAAGAGCCCAAAATAGATTCATTATTGCCATGTAGAAATATATATCAATAACCCCAAATTTGACATCTAAATCTTATGTCTTAGGTAATTAAGTATGAAATGTCCCATTTCCTTAAGTACTAAGTTTGACAGTTGATATCTCTGACATTTCACTTTGACATTTCATTTTTATTATGAAGATACATCCTCAGTCTTTCAAACATACATTTTGGCTTGTGATTATTTTTCAGATTTTTTCTTAGAGCAATTTTTGTGAAACCAGAGTAAGTCAAAAATTCATATTATTTTTGAGTTCCATCATGGAACCAATGTAGCACAGACAGCTTGAAGTATCAATGGAGTGTTTGGGAAGGATGTGGCTAATGAACACACAGTATGTCAATGGGTTGAGAAGTTCTGTTCTGGTGATTTTCATCTTGAAGGTGAGCCACATGGGCAACCTGAGACCAAGGTGGATAATGATGAGCTGAAAGCTGTTGTGGAAGCGAATCCATCTCAACCTACGTGTGAATTAGCAGCAAGGTTTGATGTTACTATTCCAACAATGTTGGATCATTTGAAACAAATCAGCAAGGTAAAGAAGCTGGATAGATGGGTTCTGCGTAAATTAAATGAGCATCAGAAGAGAAATCTTCTTGAAGCTTGCCTTTGTGTCATCTCATAAAAGTGAACAATTTCTATACTGTATTGTTATGTGTGATGAAAAATGGATTCTGACAATTGCAAGCATTCAGTACAATAGTTGGATAAAGATGAAGTGCCGACACAGTCCAAAATCGAATATTCATCAAAAAAAGGTAAGGGTGTATGTTTGGTGGTCCAGTGCTGGTATTATCCACTACAGCTTCATGAAACCTTGTCAATCAATTACAGCAGATGTCTACTGCAACCAATTGGAAAAAATGATGAGGATGCTTGGGATTAAGCAGTTGAGACTGGTCAATAGAGACAGGCCAATCCTCTTGCAAGACAACACTCAACCACATGTCGCACAAACAACGCTGCTCAAACTACAGAATTTGGACTTGGATACTCTCTGTCATCCACCGTATTCACCAGATCTTGAACCAACTACCATTTCTTCCAGGCTTTGGACCACTTCTTGCAAAGAAAGACATTCAATTCTCAACAAGCTGTGGAAAACGCCTTTTGTAATTTCATTGCCACTTGCTCTCCAGGCTTCGCTGCTGGCATTAACAAGCTACCATTAAGATGGCAAAACTGTTTTGACAGTTTAGGTGCATACTTTGATTAACTGTACTGCTTGTTGTTTGAGATATAATAAACTACCCTTTGATTTGAAATCGGACATTTCATATTTAATGACCTAATACTTGCGAAGTACAGAATATCATTGTTTAATACATTTTATTTTAACCATCAGACTAATTTTTCAGAAAACATGCAACAACTGAAAATTAATTGTTCCAAAATGGGAAAGGTGATGCAATGTATTGTGCTATCCAGCCAAGTATTTATGGGGAAAATGATGAAACATTTGTTAAAACCAACTAGTCTTTTTAAAAAGGGGGAATAACTGGTAGTGGACTTGTTTTCCTGCCACAGACTATAAAACTGGGCACAATATATGTTACAATACTTTTCAAACACTGGGCAACAGATGGTACAGGGCTGAGATCCTCAAGAAAGGGAAACCCATAAGGTAAACTTTGCATTCACCCTTTCTGGCTGGATATGATTTCCAAACTGCAGACTGGAAGGGGGATGATGCTTCCTGAGATTACTGGTCTCCTTGAGTGGAAGAAACAAAGATTGGAGTTCAGGCCTTGGAAGAAGGCAGTTCCAATTTGAGGTGGCAGGGTCTAGAGAGGAGGGATTTGAAGAGAAGCAGCTTCAGAAATTTGTGTAGGATTTCCACATAGGTCTTTGTCCAAATCCTAAGTTGCACTTATGTAGGACAAGACTCCACAGGGCCTGGCAAAAACAGTTACTGAGGAGCTGAGAGCTGGAGAGTTCAGAGGTTGCACAGAATTCCACCATTTACTATGGAAGTTCTAAAATAGGTAAAAGTAATGTGCTGATAGAAGTTGGAACAGTGGTTGCCAGGGTGGGCAAATGTGGTGAATGGTGAGAGAGGGGCACGAAGGGACCTCCTGGTTGAGGGAAATGTTCTCTATGTCGATCGAGGTGTAACAAGGGCATACCTTTGTCAGTACTGACCAAACTTTGCAATTTAAATCTGTGCATTTTATTGTATATAAATTATACCTCAAAAATGCTATTAAAAAAAGAGTGCTATGTACAAATCTTTAATTCTCTTGAAAGGCCATGATTCATACATAAAAACACCCAAGTACTTAGATAACTAAATCAAATGCCTTCTACTCATTGCTGTAAGTAAAACACGGACTTATGCAAACGCAGGAGTTGCCCTTGTTGACTTTCAGAATTTAATTTCTGAACTGAATTCATTGTTTTTCCAATCACCAAGAGCTTCAAACTCTAGTAAGACTTAAGTTCATGAAAATTAAAATTAAAAGACATTAACCTTGTAGTTTACTTCTGTTAATGGCAACCCTGCAGAAAAGCTAAACTTACAATATATCTCAGGCAAAGTGATCTTTGGCTGATCCCTTATTGAAGGCTCTCTTCAAACATGGCCCCTTATGTTTTTCTCTCTTCTGAATGTAGCCACTGCTGTGGCAGTAGAACAGACCATGGAATTTCCCATCTGGGATTCCTTACAACCACAAAGACAATTACTACAGTGAAAGCCAGAGAACTAGTTCTGTTTTGACCTCATTACTAGGAAGAGTAGTGTGGTGGCTTTGCTATTTTCTGTCTGTACCTAAGAGGGAAGCAGCTTCATTATTCAATATTTAAGATAAATAATGCCTAAAAATAACCCTAAGTCAAACACCATTATGATTAACTCAACACTTAAAACCATTTAACCTCATGCAGGGTTTGTTAAAAGTCTTTTTCAAAACTAGCAAGAAATAGAACTAATGCCTAAATCCCTTCATTATGAATGAAAGACGGATCTGAAAACAACTCTGAAATTTCTTTCCATTTACCATTTTCTCCCTTCTTTGACAGTCCCTGCATCCTATGCTCTAAGTTCATCCTCAGCTTCAAAAAGCTGCTAGTGAAGAACAAGATGTAGTACCTTTCCTCTAATGACAGAGGAAAGACAGATATATAAACAATAAAGATAATATAATGTGAAAAGTTACGTAATAGAAATAAGCAAAGAGCCTATTCAAGGAGGGGAAATCACATGAATGGGGGTGGTAGATAAGAAGGTTGGATGGCATTAGGAATAATGATATGACATCTGAGCTACCTTATGCCTTTAAACGCACATGCCCCAGTGCTTCTGGCTTTGTACACTCTCTGCCTGGGAACAGCCTAACTCACTCTATCCTCTGCCTGATTTTTCTGTTTATCCTTTTAGACTTGGCTGAATAACCCAGGTAAATATCTTCAACTGAATGAAGATGACTAACCAAAGAATGAAATATGAGTAATTACACTTTGTGATGATTTATTTAATTTAGAAAATATCCCTCCCAGGACTACAACACCCATTCTGCAAATGGAAAATGTGATTTTTAAAAATCTGCTTTTCAAGGAAACGTCTACCAAGAATCATAACGTTCATACTCTTTTATCAAATAGTCATAATCCAGAAATTTTTCCTCAAACTATAACAGAATAAAACTTACTACATATACGAAGGTATATACTATAATGTTATCCAGAATGGCAAAACCACTGCACAAAAGGTACAGTGACACAGGTGAACACTGACAGAAAATGTAAAGACATAAAAAATGTGACATTAAGCAGGGATATAGACACACACACACATATACACGAAATGCTATCATGGCATTCATATCAAAATATAGATGAATATGGGTGAAAAGTGTAAAGTAATAAGCAAAAAAGGAATACAATGACAGACACATAGCTAATTTTAAAAACAAATATTTTTTTATTACATACTTTCAAACATACAGAAAATAGAAAAAAATAGCACAGTGAACATCCATATACACACCAGTTAGTCATTAACATTTTGCCATTTATGCTTCGCACACATACATTTTGCTAAACCATTTAAAAATATTTTATAGACACTGTAACACTTCATTCTGAAAATATTTCAGTATGCAAATTTAAAACATTCTTCCATAAACTATAACACCCTTCTCACAGTCCATACAACTAGCAATAATTATCTAATATCATTTAAAATCTAGTCCATATTCAAATTTTCTCAATCTCCCCCACCCCAAGTCAAATGATTTTACAAACCAGGGTCCAATCAAAGATTCCACATTGCATTTGGTTATTATGTCTCTTAAGCAACTTTTAATCTAGAATAATTAACCATTCCACCTCGTTTTTTCTTTTCCGACACTGATATTTTGAAGAAATGAGGCCAGTTATCTTCCATGGCATTCCACATTTTGGACCCATGTGATCGTTTCTTTAGTAGTGTCATTTAACTTGTTGCTCTATCCCCAGTATTTCCTGCAAACGGGAAATTAGATCTAAAGGCTTGACTAAATTCCAGTTAAACTTTTTTAATGAGAATGCTTCATAGGTAATGCAGTGTACTTCACACGGCATCACAAAATAAAAAAAAATGCCTGGTTATCTGACTACCAGTGATGCAAAATGTAATCAGATCCTAAGGATCTCTTTATTGTAAAAGTATGTTTTTTCCATACAACCAACCAGCAAGTATTTGATGACATGACATTTTGACACCAGGAGAATTTTAGAGGGGATGTAGATCTCAATCTTTTATCTAATCTTTGACATCAAAATGTCTTTAATGTTGTTTTACATTAACCTTTCAACTATGTAACATTTCAGATTTTTAAAATGTTACATAGTTGTTTTCCACAAAATTTATACAAAAATAAGATTAACTTTCATAATGATGGCAGACTTACTGCTTAATTGGAATGTGAGCACCTTCCTTCTTTTTGATTTTGTCTGAAACCCTATAAGGAAAATAAAGGACAGGAAGTTAAAAGAATAACATACATATTATACACAAACGCTGATAAACATTTTCTTTCACATAAGACATTTTACTAATTTTATTTAACAAAATATGTTCAAAATATAAGTTTACAGCCTTCCAATATGGCTTAAAAATGATCCCCAAATGAATAATTGTTAGGCTGCAATTAAGAAGTTTTTCTTCCTTCACTAAGTTCAGTGATGTTCCTAAGCCCACTTATACCTTATTTTCATCAAATAAAATATATGACATAAAATTACTTGTGTCATACTCATTTATTAAAATAAGACCATTAAAGACCAGTAGTTGGCTGGGTGCAGTGGCTCATGCCTGTAATCCTAACACTTTGGGAGGCTGAGGCAGGAGGACTGATTGAGGATGTAGAGAAATAAGGAGGTTCATAAACTATTTGTGGGAATGCAAAATGATACAGCCACTTTGGAAAACAGTTTGACAGTTTCTCAAAAAGTTAAACAGATTTTACCATAAGAGCCAATAATTACACCCCTAGGTATATACCCAAGAGAACTGAAAACATGTCCACAACAAAATTTTACACAGAAGTGTTTATAACAGCATTATTCATGATAGCCCCAAAGAGGAAACAACCCAAATGTCCATCTGGATAAACAAAATGTAGTATATCCATATGATGAAATATCACTCAGCAATTAAATATATAAAGTACTAATATATGGTTCAACATGAATGAACCTTGAGAAACTTATGCTAAGTAAAAGAATCCAGGCACAAATGGCCACATAGTGTATGATTCCATTTATATGAAATATCCAGAATAGGCAAATCCATATAAAGTAAATTAGTGGTTGTCAGGGCCTGGGAGGAGAGGGTCTAAGGGAGTGATTGCTAATGGATATGGGGTTTCTTTGTGGGTAACGAAAATGTTCTGGAATTAGATAGTGGTGGTGGTTGTACAATATGGCGAATATAATAAAAGCCACCAACTACACACTTTAAAAGGGTTAATTGTAAGGCATGTGAATTATATCTTGAATTTTTAAAAACAGAAATGATGTTGTCTTGAATGAAGTAGTAGCAGAAGAGAGGAGGCTAAGTACACTGATTCAGTGTCTACATGGAAAAAATCAACAGGACTTTCTTACACATTGGATACAGCAAGTGAAGAAAAGGGAGGAATCAAGGCTAACTCTGCTTAAACAACTTGTGCTGCTAGTACACATGATATTGCTAACTGAGATGTAAGAGGCTATGGGAATATGGGTGCACGGAGTGACACCAAGAGTTTTGTTCTGGGTGCATTTAGTTTGAGATGTCATTAAAGTGGGAAATTCATCATATATACAAATATACCACAGTTACACAACAGCTGAAGAGATTTTAAGTATTAAGGGGGGCATGCACAGATGATACACTTAAAATTACACCTTCAAGTCAGTTGTTTCTTTTCTTCTATATTAATTAACTAAAAATTCAAGTGCCTATAATATCACACCATAATTTCGGCATGGCACAATAGCTTCCTTTTAAAAATAATTTTAAAATTTCGCACTAAAATATAACAGAACACGTCTGTAGTAGACTAAGGTGTAAAATGACAAGTTTGAAGCCTCAGTCACCGAGGTCTAATTTGGTACATATTACCTCAGACTTTTTTCTATGCACAAAAAGAATTTCATCTTTCTTTTGCAAAAGATTATCCCTTTGTCCATCCCCTACAATTCATTTTATTTCACATCAAAGCAGAAAACTACTGAGATTAAAAATAATTTAGAAAGAATGTTATTTAAATTAAAAAATGTACACTCAAAATAATCTAACTTCCTTTATCTACTTGGGGTACAAAAAAATTTAACAACAGCATGAAAGATTTTAAAAAATGAACTACAATTACACTTAGGGACAATGCAAGAGTAATTTAAGCCTCAGACAGATAGCTATATTCTTAAAACTTATATAACAAAGTCACATAATTACAAAGAAATTGTCAGGAAAATATGCTGAGTGATTACTTACCATATAATAGCCAGTATGATAGCCACTCATGTACCAAGAGATTAACATACTTCCCAAAGCATCAGTATCATCAAGAGAATCTGGACATATGGGAGGTGGTGGGGGAATTATCTGAAAAATGGGAAAAAATATGTTATATCCAACAAATAAAAATGTGGGGGGCGGGGGCAGGGGTAGAGCTAAGGAAAAAAAAAAAAGAAAACCCCCCCACCCAAATAAAAATGTGAATTCTGGAGATTCACTGTTACATAGAGAATGCTAGATATCAACTGTATCTTTTCTTACATCCCATGTCATCTCATATTTAAATTTTTTAAAAAATCTAACATCTGGAAAAAGCCAACCAACAATAAGAAAAGACCAATAAAATTCAACAAGGATTAAAAGACAATAGGTGACTTAAAATGTTTATACATTTTTATTTAATTAGACTACATTTCTGTTCAGTTACGAAGGTATGAATGAAAGATCAAGCATACTTTCATGTTTTTTCCCAACACACACACGCGCACACACACACACACACATACACGGAGCATTCATTTCAAGGGCTATATTAATAAAGGTCTTGGGTAGAACATCTGCCCTAACCCCACCCCAATATACACAATCTGCCAAAAAGTATCTTTGTATTTGTTGTTAATGCCTGAAAATATACCATGAGAAATCCACTTTACATGATCAGAAGCTGACATCCAAGTATAGAAGGCAGGGCAAAACACTAATAAATTCTTTAGAATGAGAATTACCTCCCTATAGATACATGGCAATTTCTGCCAGGAAAGAATCAGGCAATATAGAGCTCAGAGTTGGAGCTACAAGAGCACTGTGTCTGAGTAATAGAAGAGCATTAAAAACAAAAAACCAGAGTTTAAAATCAAATTTTCACTCATTAGAATCTGGCCTTAGGGATGGTCTAAACTGACATTGTACAATCCTCTACATTCTGCTAAATCCTATACATGAAAGCAAAGTTTAATCTGAATTCTTGGCCGGGCGCGGTGGCTCACGCCTGTAATCCTAGCACCCTGGGAGGCCGAGGCGGGCGGATCGTCCTGAGCTCAGGAGTTCGAGACCAGCCTGAGCAAGAGTGAGACCCCGTCTCTACCAAAAATAGAAAGAAATTAATTGGACAGCTAAAAATATACATAGAAAAATTAGCCGGGCATAGTGGCGCATGCCTGTAGTCCCAGCTACTCGGGAGGCTGAGACAGTAGGATTGCTTGAGCCCAGGAGTTTGAGGTTGCTGTGAGCTAGGCTGACGTCACGGCACTCGCCCCAGGCAAGAGAGTGAGCCTCTGTCTCAAAAAAAACATAAAAAAATAAAAAAAAAAATAAAATAAAAATCTGAATTCTTTTGTACTTACTGGTGGTCCGGAAGGAAGTGGAGGCAGCCAGCATGACAGGAAGTGGGGAGGTGGTGGCGGGGGTGGGGGTGGTGGTGGTGGTGGTGGTGGGCCATTGAATTTTAAACCTGGCTATAAAGAATATTTCAAAGGAAAATTAATTTACCGATGTCAATATGAAAGGAAGAAAAAGGATTCAATACCAAAAGGGTAAAAACAATTACCGAGAATATCTGTATTATACATATCAAAAAGATTAAATGGAATTCCATGTACCAAATCCCAAAGTCAAATAGATTCATAAGTCAAATGATGACCTCTAGATTCATTTCCTCTCTATGTAAACATTATGGAAGTAAAACAAAAGTAAGGAAGATTTGTGATTACTTAATAAATCAGAGACAGTGTATTCAGCAAGACATTTTAATCACAAAAGACTATATCCCCAATTTCATTAACTAAATCGTGTAATTTTTGAATGGAAGACCTTTTAGCTAACTTTATTACATACTGCAAAAACTAATAGACCTTTCACCTAATACAAATCAGCTCCCTGAGACTAATGAAACATGATATACATTAACTAAGAAGTTTAATCATTTTAGAGTCAAGAAACTGTTACACAATACGTCTCAATAAGAAAGTGATCACAGAAGATCTTAAGAAAAAGTTTTGATGAGTCATGCTTGATTTTTAAAAATTACTGCCTAGGGCGGGGCGTGGTGGCTCACGCCTGTAATCCTAGCACTCTGGGAGGCCGAGGCAGACGGATCACTTGAGCTCAGGAGTTCTAGACCAGCCTGAGCAAGAGTGAGACCCCGTCTCTACCAAAAATAGAAAGAAATTAGCTGGACAACTAAAAAAATATATATATATATAGAAAAAATTAGCCAGGCAGAATGGCACATGCCTGTAGTCCCAGCTACTCGAGAGGCTGAGGCAGGAAGATCACTTGAGCCCAGGAGTTTGAGGTTGCTGTGAGCTAGGCTGAAGCCACGGCACTCTAGCCCAGGCAACAGAGTGAGACTCTGTCTCAAAAAAAATAAATAAATAAAGAGAACTACAAACGTTTCATGGGAAAGCTACAAATCACTTAATGGAGGGGTTAAAAGTCCCAGTATAAACTATTTCCTGGGAAACCTTTTCTGAGGAGGAGGTTTACCTTTCCTAGTCCCAGGCCTGACCCACACATGGGGGGAGGTGGAGGGAGAAAAGCGTTCCATCGAGTAACTTTTGCCCTGATGTTATTTGGCTTATTTCCAGGAGACCTGGAGCTCTCACTTTCATCTGTTGAAACTTGACTTTCATTTTCATTCTTTAAAAAGAAAAAATGTACATATTTTTGTTACAAAGGTATCATTAAGAAAAATTTAATGCCTCAGTGAATCAAACTGACAACTAGGTATACTGCTTAGTTTCTCATCTAGTCTCTGCTTCCAGGAATTGAATCTTTTTGTATCCTTACCTCTTGAGCATTCCGTTCTATGTTATTAGCTACTTCAGAGGTTGGGGAAAGAAGATCAGACAGATTTTGCTCCTCTCTATTTCCATATCCAATGTAAACCACAACACAGGTTTCTCTCTTAAAATCAATTGAAGCAATGGTAGCTGGGTAAATGCAACCATCTTCTGACCAAATGGCAGAACATTTGTCACCAACTTTCCACTACGAAAGAAATCAAAGACACAAACATGCACACAAATTTCTTTTAAAGGGGCAAACTATAATCTTGTATGGAGACAGGGTGGAAAGTGGAGGGTTGAGGAATAGTTAACTGATTTGGAAGGCTACATGATATAGTGAAAAAGGCTTGGGCCCCAGAACGCATACATCTGAATTCCAACTCTCTCATTTTTATAATCATGGACAAATTTCTTAATCTCTTTGAGTCTTATTTTGAATCCTTGTTAAATGGCTACAATAAAATCTACCTCCCATATTTGTTGTGAAGAATAAGAAGGAGGGAAAGTGTATATCGTGTCCAGCACTCTGGCCTGGCATGGAGCAGGTGTTCATCAACTGTTAGCTCTCTTACCCTTTGGTACGCATGAAACTAAAGTTGACTTCTAAGACATCAAAATGCTTAGCTTCCAGGTCTCCTGTTTTTAACTAGCAGAAGTGACTCTACCTAGACTTTTGGGTTCCCTGGAATTAACAGTTTTAGGGTTTTTGAAGAAAAAGGAAAAAAAAGATACCCATCTTTCAACTTAAGAAGTAAAAAACTAAATTTGATTGGCTTTTTAAAAAAAGAAGTAGTAGTAAAACATAGCCAATTCAGTTTAAGGCCCTCAGGTACTTCACCCAAACAGCATCACCTGCTTCCCCAACCCACAAAGTAAACACTGTCCTGATGTTAGCATTTATCTTTCTCATCTAATTCCTTATATTTTCATTTCTTACATGCATGATCTTCAACAATAGAAAGTTTAATAGTTGTTTTAGAAGTTTTATGTCCTACTAAAACCAAGGGACACCAAAAGAAGCACTTTCTGATTACACATCAATAGAAAACACTATACTAATCACTGAAGTTAAAGATAGTTTACACTATTTAATAAGGACAGTAACAAGTAATCCTTTGAAGTTAAATCTCAATATTCTAAAATACCCTGTTTCAGGGCTGGGTGCTATAGCTCACACCTATAATCCTAGCACTTCAGGAAGCTGAGGAGGGAGGATTGCTTGAGGCCAGGAGTTTGAGACCAGTCTGAGCAACAGAGTGAGACTCCTTCTCTACAAAAAATACAAAATTTAGCCAAGCGTAGTGATGCATGCCTGTAGTTCCAGCTACTCTGGAGGCTGAGGCAGGAGATCACTTGGGTCCAGAAGTTTGAGGTTGCAGCAAGCTATGACTGTGCCACTGTAGTGTAGCCCAGGCAACAGGGAGAGATTTTGTCTCAAAAAAATAAAATAAAATAACCTGTTTCAAGGGTGTTGTGGTATTCTTTTTTTGGCTTTTATTCTTCTTAGCAGGTTTTCTTTTAGGTGTGCCTTTTGGTTTATCTGAAGTTTCACAAATGTCACCATTCTTTAGAGCATGCTATGAAAACAAGAATAGAAATGTACATGTTACAGAGCGATACATTAAAAAAAAGTTACAACATAACTCAGTTGACATTATAAGCTGGTGTTAAGGCCCCATCCCCTCTGAAAATCTCTACTTACTCTTTTTTTTTTTTTTT
>RJWJ010024351.1:0-25100 GCA_004363605.1 Indri indri | reverse complement strand
ACTGCTCAGAATTTGATCAAAAAGTGATTCATCAGGGCACATTCCTGGAAGTTGTCAAAATATGAGGGAGTGATAAAACAACACTGAAATAAGTTGGAATTGGATTGGTAGTTAATTCTGGCTTGACCCAAACTACTTGTACAAAGGAAGGGATATAAAGTAATATAGACTGCACCCTAGAATGGAGAATAAGAAAGAAAGGGTTAAAGGAAGAAATGGAAGAAAAGAGGAAAGAAATGAGAGAGATTGGAGGGAGAAAAGAAGGAAGGAAGGAAGGAAGGAAAAAAGAAGAAATCTTTGTCAGATTGTAATCCTTATATATAGTCATTTCATGGTGTAGCTGTATGACATTCTACCATCCCAGATGTTGGTCAGCTACGAGTTAACTGAAGTCAACAACTGCAACCACTGAAATTCTGAAATAAAGTAATGCAAAATAAAGTCCTTTTTTTCTGATAATGAGTGATTTATTTTCTTACCTCATTTAAAATATTTTCACGCATTTTTAAGGTACTTAGTTCAGAAAACTTAAAAATGAAACTGGGGAATAGAGTGAAAACAGAGAACTAGAGATCACAAAGCAGATGGAAAACTCCGAAATATGTTGTCAAATTGAAAATAAGGCAAAAAAAGTTTTAAACATACTTTAATCAAGATTTTGCAACTGTATCTATGTAAGATAATTTTATCTTTTTTCTTTTTATTTCATTTTTTTATTTCAGCATATTACAGGGGTACAAATGTTTATGTTACATATATTGCTTTTGCCCCACCCAAATCAGAGTTTCAAGCCTGTCCATCCCCCAGACGTTGAGCACTGCACCCATTAGGTGTGACTATACCCATCCCCTACTCCCCACTCCTACCTGCCCTACACCCCATAAAGGTTACTTCTGTATGCTCACATAAGTGTTGATCAGTTAATATCAATTTGATGGCGAGTACATGTTGTGCTTATTTTTACATTCTTGGGATACTTCACTTAGTAGAATGGGCTCCAACTCTACCCAGGTTAATACAAGAGGTGGTAGATCACCATTGTGTTCTGTGGCTGAGTAGTAGTCCATGGTATTCATATGCCACATTTTATTAATGCACTCATGTATTGATGGGCACTTGGGTTGTTTCCACATCTTTGCTATTGTGAATTGTGCTGCTATAAACATTCAAGTGCAGATGTCTTTTTTATAGAATGTCTTCTGTTCCTTTGGATAGATACCCAGTAATGGGATTGCTGGATCCAATGGTAGTTCTACTTGTAGTTCTTTGAGGTATCTCCATATTACTTTCCACAGAGGTTGTACTAGTTTGCAGTCCACCAGCATTGTGTGAGTGTTCCTATCTCTCAGCAACCACGCCAACATTTATTGTTCTGGGACTTTTTGATAAAGGCCATTCTCACTGGAGGTAAGTGATATCTCATTGTGGTTTTGACTTGCATTTCCCTGATGATTAGAAATGTGGAGCATTTTTTCACATGTTTGTTAGCCATTATTCTGTCTTCTTTTGAAAAGTATCTGTTCATGTCCTTTCCCCAATTTTTAATGGGGCTGTTTGATTTTTTTCTTGCTGATTTTCCTGAATTCTATATAGATTCTCATTATAATCTCTTTATCGAATGTGTAGCATGAGAATATTTTCTCCCATTCTGTAGGTTGTTTGTTTACTCTCATGATAGTTTCCTTGGCTGTGCAGAAGCTTTTTAATTTGATCAGGTCCCATTTATTTATTTTTGTTTTTGCTGTGATTGCCTTTGGGGTCTTCTTCATAAATTCTTTGCATAGGCCAATGTTTACAAGAGTTTTTCCAAAATTTTGTTCTAGACTTCTTACAGTTTCATATCTTAGGTTTAAGTCTGTTATCCACCGTTAGTTGATTTTTTTTTGTGAGCAGTGAGAGGTGCAGATCCTGGTTCAGTCTTCTACATGTGGCTATCCAATTTTCCCAGCATCATTTATTAAATAAGGATTCTTTCTCCCAGTGTATGTTTTTGTCTGTCTTGTCCAAGGTCAGATGGCTATATGAGGATGGTTTTATATCTGGGTTCTCAGTCCTGTTCCATTGGTCTATGTCTCTATTCTTGTGCCAGTACCATGCTGTTTTAGATTCCATAGCCTTGTAGTATAGTTTCAAGTATGGTAAGTTGATGCCTCCTGATTTGTTCTTTTTGCTTAAGATTGCTTTTGCTATACAGGGTCTTCTCTGGTGCCATATGAATTGCAGAATTATTTTTTCTAGATCTGTGAAAGATGATGTTGGTATTTTCATAGGGATTTCATTGAATCTATAGATCACTTTGGGTAGTATAGACATTTTAACAATGTTGATTCTACCTACCCATGAGCATGGTATGGTTTTCCACCTGTTTACATCCTCTGCTATTTCTTTCCTCATTGTTTTGCAGTTATGCCTGCAGAGGTGTTTCACCTCCTTGGTTAAATATATTCCTAGGTATTTTATTTTCTCTGTTGCTATTGTGAAGGGCATTGAGTCTTTGATTTCATTCTCAGTTGGACTGTTGTTGGCATTTAGGAATGCTACCGATTTCCATACATTGATTTTATAACCTGAGACTTTGCTGAATTGTTTATAAATTCCAGTATTCTCATGGCAGAATCTTTGGGGTTTTCTAGATATAAGGTCATATTGTCAGCAAAGAAGAACTGGTGCCTATCGTACGGAAATTATTCCACAACATCGAGAAGGAGGGAATCTTCCCCAACATGTTTTATGAAGCCAACATCACCCTGATACTAAAAGCAGGAAAGGACTGAACAAAAAAAGAAAACTACAGACCAATATCCCTTATCAATATAGATGCAAAAATTCTCAACAAAATCCTAGCAAACCTAAATCAGGTGCTTATCAAAAAAAATAATAATAATCCATCATGACCAAGTGGCTTCATCCCAGAGATGTAGGGATGTTTTAACATATGCAAATTTATAAATGTAATTCACCTCATAAGTAGAAGTAAAAACAAAGACTATATGATTCTCCCAATAGATGCAGAAAAAGCATTTGACAAAATTCAGCATGCTTTTATGATAAGAACACTTAACAAAATAGGCATAAAGAGGACTTACCTAAAAATGATACAAGCCATATATGACAAACCCACAGCCAACATCATACTGAATGAGGAGAAATTGAAAGCATTTCCACTTAGAATTGGAACCAGACAAGGTTGCCCTCCATCGCCGCTTCTATTCAACATAGTGCTGGAAGTCTTAGCCAGAGCACTCAGACAAGAGAAGGAAATCAAGGGCTTGCAAACGGGGGCAGAAGAGGTCAAACTATCACTCTTTGCTGATGAGATAATTTTATCTTTAATGGTAATAACTGATGTTATCCAGTTGTGTCATAAATAAAAAATAATTCTAAATAAATAAAAATATATACATGCAATAACACATCTCTCCTTTTAAATGTAAAGATATAAGAATAAATGCTTGTAGCCAAAAAATCAACTTTCTAATAAAATGGCAATATTTGGAGTCTACAAGGTGCCCATTTTTCTCAACTCTGCTCTGCTTGTGCTAGAATGAAACATATCTTATTCTTTCTGTCATAAGGGTGCACTTGAAGCTCAGACTTGAGGGTGAGGGGGGTAAGGGCATCATACGTTACCTAATCATCTGTACCCCCTAATATGCTGAAATAAAAAAAAAGAAGGATGCAGAAAAGGTAAGGTAAATGTTCAATAAATGTCTTAGGGCAGAATTAATTGCTTTTTCCTTAAATTTTCTCATTTCAAAGTCTGGGCTAAGACTCACAACTTCATTATCATTGCTATTTTCATCATGATCAACTTCAAATTAATCAGGTCTAGTCTTCTGTTGATAAATGATTGTGGTTGCTGATATAGTGGAATTTGAAGAGCATTGTGAGAGGAAATATTAAAAATAATTCTCCAACTCTAGCCAATCTGAAGGGTAAAATTTCCTTTCTAATTGCTTTGTATAGGTCTAGGAATACTTTCAGAGCTAGAATCCTGGTGACCCGTTCTTTTTGATGGCCATCGCTTTGTAGAAAAGTTCAATATTCCATAAATGAATTGGTATGAGATACATGTTGTTATGACAACAGATCAGAAAAGCAAGAATATAATTTTGTGATTTATATATTCAGGACAAGTACTTTCTGAAGCTGCAAGTACTAATCTATGTAAAAGAGATAGATATATTTTCAAAGTAATCCTATCAGCTATCTTCTCTCACAAAGTTAGTCTGTTCTGTTCCTTTGTTACATGGATCATTTTGCCAATCCACTCAGTAGCCTGAATGGAGTCTTCCCTTTGTGATGATTTTTTTGTTCACTTTCACATTTTCTTCCTTCACGTTATATCCTGGACACATTGAGAAAAGAATCATGCAACATTTTTATCAGTGTTTCCTATATGTTATGTGCACTTTTCTGGCAAAGTTAATAATGACAGTTTTGGAAAGTAATCCAATAACTCTTTTGATTAATAACATCCCTACAGATTTTAATTATTTCTCATTGTATTATATCAATCTTTGATATGAATATTGCAAGGTATATCAAACTACTCTACCTTGTTTTCCTAAGGATGCTTCCTTGGTGCAAACAAACTCCTAGATTTTGGCTTTGTTGCCAACTATTGCTGACATTAATGCTAACATTCATGATCATAGTCATTGGTGATACCTGCAAGATTTAATTTAAACAATGTGCAGCAATGCCAACATCCAGTGGGTAAAAAGCATCTACTAGAGGACAAAGGGGACTATTCTTATTTAGATGATAAGCATTGATGTTACCACCTTCCAGTAGAATAAAGTGTTACGAATTATCTGTTTATGAAGAGGTAGCAACCTGTATCTCACATCAGATTTCAGTGTTAGTATTTGGCTTACAATTATAGCTCTTGGCTCCTTAGCAGCATTTCAGAATGCAGATGTGGCTATAAGAATTCCCTCAAAGCTAGACCGCTAAACAAATTACTCTGGCCTCTCAGTATTTCTGGGTATGATGTCAGGAATCTTAACAGCGAAGAGCATTTCAAACAAAGATTTTCCTATTTTGCATCTAAACTGATAGCTAAAGTGGAAGCCAAAGCTCTAAGACACACAGGTCAAGGAGTCCAGGGACCACTTCTGCCCCCTTTGCTGCTTCTGATGAGCATCAATTCTGATGCTCTGTGGCCATTGAGGTGGCAGTGCATGGTTATGGGGCCTGGGTAGCATTTTAGTTGTGCCCCTCCTGTGACACTGATTTAGCCTTTTCGGGACCTCAAATTCATCATCTATAAAATACGACCTAAAAGTCCTGCCTTTTAACAAAAATGTTGTGAAAAGTATATAAAATAATTATGCAAACACATTTTGGAAGCAGTAAAGTGTTATAAAATACGATTTATTATCACCCATTCATTCATTCCTCCAGTCATTCAATATTTATTGAGCATCTCCCCTGCACCTTTGGACCTTCCCTTTTGTCTTTTAGGTTGCTGACAATCTACCTCTGGTCCTATGCACACTCGCCACTCTCCACCCCCATGTCTTCATTATCCCTGGCTCATCCTTCAGGACTCTGGTTAAATAGTGTGTTTGCTTTTCCTATCTAGTGCATGCCTCTCTCAACAGACAGTTGATTATCCCCTCTTTAGGCTAATAATCTATCAAGTGCATACCTAGAATTTTATGTTTTATTAGAGCTGTTTTGGGTCCCTCTTGTATTTGTAAGGTGTTTCCTCTCAAAGAGTGCAACATGATCATTTTTGTATTGTCAACGATGAGCTGAGGGTGCTCTGAGATTGGGGACGTTTGATGGAGGGATAGTGGGAGAAGAGGCTGGTAGGTATGGTCCAGATTGTTTCAGCTTCAATGCATATATTGTGGGAGCAGCAGGGGAGATTTAAACCTATCTAGGCAGGCTAAAGAACAAGTCACATGGGCCATGAGAATCCACTTAACGAGAAAGACTTAGGACATTTCTCAGAGGTAATTCTTTCTAAAGGAATCTTTAATCAAGCAGGTATGCTCAGCCTTCATCTGTCAGCATAGGAATAATTCTAATTCCAGTTCAGATGTGTCTAAAGACAGCTCTTAATGAACTCATGTCTAAGCCTGAGGGTTAAAAATGTGAGTAAATTCTCAAAGAACTAATTTACCTAATTTCGCCAAACCTCTTTATGAAATCAAAGTAGACTGCAATAGGACCTTGTTATTCCCAACTTCCGTCCAACAGAGTATATAAAACAGAAGAGAAGACAAAGTCTCCCTAAATTCTATACAGAATAGAACTTTGACACCTCAGAGGCCATAGAACCTCAGCAGTGATAACCAGCAAAAGCTCCAATTACAGCCATGGTGCCTAGAAGAAAGGACAAAATTGCCAAACACAGGCAGCAGGAATCACGTGGCAGCAGTGTCCACCTCTGTGGGGCCTTACGTGAGGACAAGTGAGGACAGGACTACAGTTAAGTGGTCTGGGACCCTACTGGCTCTCAAACCTCCCCTTCCCCTTCCATTTTTCCCAGCCAATGCCATTCCCGTTCCAGGTAACACTTTCATCCCACAATTTAGTAACCTTTTTTTTTTCCTTCAAGGGTGCTAAGTTCCTTTTAGTTCGATTCCTCCCTCTGCAAGGAAGACACTGTCAGTACCTTTGTGACCCTTGAGCTCCCTTACAAATCTCTCCTCTTTCTTCTAGACCCTATTTGAGTGACTTCTTAGTAAAAATCTAGGAGACACTAGGATTGCAGGATGTATGTGCTGCATCCTGTAGGCCAGGGGCTGGGAACACGGGTTCTAGAGGCGGAGCGCCCTGGTTGCAATAGGAGTTCCACAGCTCATCTGCTCTTTGAAAAAATTCATCTCTCTAAACCTCAATTTTCTTGTCTTTAAAATAAAGCTATGAATCATACCCACCCATGACACAGTCTATTGGCTGGATTAACTGAATTAATGCAGCAAGCAGTTAGCACAGTAAGCAGCACATTGGAAACATTCAATAAAAGTTAAGCCATGCTTATTATTCATTTAACAACCCCATTCTATGACTCCACAATTGTCATTCTAGATAGGCTGGGAAATCCTGGAGAGGAGGGATGCATCTCTGTATTTCTTTCATCTTTATATCCCCCTTACTTAGTACAGTGCCTGGCTCTGGCTCATAATACACATGCAATAAACGACTGTTAAGTTGTGTGTATGACTGAATAGTTAACTGAATGAAGAATGCAGTAGTACCAAAGGAACCATTTGTATTTGTGCAGCAGATGCTGCCTCCAGTGATGACAAGCAGGCAGAGGACATTATGCCACTAAAGGACAGTTGAAGGAAAGCAATTCTGAAAAGTGAGGGGGTTTTTGTTTGTTTATTTATTTATTTATTTATTTATTTATTTATTTATTTTTATTTCAGCATATTATGGGGGTACAGATGTGTAGGTTACGTATGTTGCCCTTGCCCCCCCCAAGTCCGAGCTTCAAGGGTGTCCTTCCCCCAGACGGTGTGCACCGCACCCATTAGGTGTGAATATACCCATCCCCTCCTCCCCCTCCGCCTGCCCAACACCCAGTGAATGTTATTACTATATGTGCACTTAAGTGTTGATCAGTTAATACCAATTTGATGGTGAGTACGTGTGGTGCTTGTTTTTCCATTCTTGGGATACTTCACTTAGTAGAATGTGTTGCAGCTCTTTCCAGGAGAATACAAGAGGTGCTATATCACCATTGTTTCTTAAAGCTGAATAGTACTCCATTTTATTAATCCACTCATGTATTGATGGTATTAATAAAATGTGAAAAGTGAGTTTTCAGGTTGCATCTTGGTTCCTTTGGAACTCACACGTTTGCACAGTATAACTTGTTGTGGTCAATGGAATCTGACCAGACAAGAATTTAGTTTTACCATTGCTCTTGTTCATTTTCTATTGGTTACTTATCCTTTAACCTGCTTTTTTTTGTTTAATGATATGAGTTATTTTAAACTAAATAGTGAATCATTGTCTAGAAAGGAAATATATAAAGGAGACTTGAGAAGTATGTACACGTCTCAGAGAAAGCATTTTTTTTATATACAAGCAATGTGCTCTTTTAAAGGATACACAGGAGGATTCTTTTATTCAGATAAAAGAAGAAATATTGGTGTGAACGGTTGCTTAAAGCTCTCCCTGAGCCTCATGTCTCATTGTTTTGTTCTGTTCCTCTTGTGCTTTGCTGTTCTTTCTTTATGTGAAGAGGGAATATTTATATTTCAGATTGGACAGGGATAAATTTTATAAGTGCTATGGGGAACACAGCTCAAAGAGTTTAAGAGACTCTCACCTATGAAAAGGGAAAAGAAATACCACCTTTACCTTTGAATTTATGGAAATTTTGTACAATTTTCTCTTTCAATTCTGTCTTCTATATCAATTATAGATTATATACACCAAGAATTTATATATAATTCCTTGCAAAATTATAGATAAATTCTTCTCTGTGTCTAAATTAATTTGGGAAGGAAGATAAATTTGTGGATGAGTCAGTAATTGGAACAATTACTCTGTGATCATAATTGAGAGATGGATATATTATATTAGCTCTTTCTTATGGTAAAAATGTGCACTTTCTGGAAGTATCTGAATTTGTAAAGAAAGGATATTTAGTAGGACCTTTTTCATACTGCTTATAACATTGAAATACCATATGTACACTTACCCAATCTCATGAAGCAATTTGAAATTTTAGCTAGTTTTTCTATTGGGTTAATATGTCTTTAGGAGTTAATATATTTGATTATGCATAAAAATGTTTCCAATTGATAATTTTTTATCATTTATATAAACTTCTCTTTGGAACATGTATATTTAATTTGTCAATAACTCAAACAAACACCAAAAATATATTTCTTCTGGGTAACTCTGGTATTAAGAATATAGAATTTTAGCTTATGCATATATTTTTCTTTTTTCCTTTTTATGATTCTTTACACTTAGGCAATAATCTATTTTTTCTTATTTCTAACTCTTCTTCCCAAAGATTTTCCATTTATGAAACACTATTTTGTGAATGAATATGACAGTTTTAATATGTACTGTCTCTTTTTTCTGCATGGTCTCATCTTCTTAGATTTCATCATTCTTCCAAATATAAGCATTACTTTCCTCTTGTTTGCCATGCTTTCATTAAGGGATTAGCATACAAACTTTCAAATTATAGGAGTGTCTTTGTAGTTCACTTCTCAAATGAAATTAATTTGCAATGAGAAGCCTATATTTCTAATTACCTGATAAGGCTAATTGGGCTAATTATCATTTCTATTTTCTAGGGGCAGGAAATTACAGTCTGCTGCTAGATTCAGTTTTTGTGGGATCACTGTTGCATTTTCACATGTCTCTGAATTATTGATTTTTGCTGGCCAACCTCCTCCAAATTATGGTAGAAGTTTAATTTTTTAATGTTTATTTTTTAACAGCTTCATTGAAGTATTATTGACACACTACCTACTGCATATATTTAAACTGTACAATTTTATAAATTTTAACATGTATCTGCAAAAACATCAGCACAATCAAGATAAGAACATATCCGTCACCCCCAAAATTTCCTCATGCCCCTTTGTAATCCCTCTTTCATTCACTTCCCACCCCTCTGCTATCCCCAGGTAACCACTGTTCTGTCCATTACTATATATTAGTTTTCAATTCCAAGAATATTATATAAAGGGAATCATCCAGTAGGTATTCTTTATTGTCTGGTTTCCTCCTTTCATCATTATTATTTTGAGGTTCATCCATGTTGTGGCGTGTAACAATCTATTTTACTCTATAGCAGCATTGCATTGTATGGATATAAGACAATTTGTTTATTCCTTCACCTATTGATGGACCATGCAATTGTTTCAATTTTGGTGCTATTATAAATGAAGCTGTTATAAACACTTACATACAAATCTTTACATAGATACATACTTTCATTCCTTTTCAGTAAATACCTAGGAATAGAAAAGATATGACAGGTATCTGTTTAAATTTTAACTGCCAAACTGTGTTCCTAAGTGGTTGTGTCATTTTATACCTCCACCAGTAGCACATTAGAGTTGCAACTCCTGCACGTGCTCACCAACACTTGATATTATCATTTTTAAAATAAATATTTTAGCTATTCTTATAAATGTGGAATGTAACGTTACTGTGTTGTGGCATTAGTTTGTATTTCTGGAATGACTGATGGAGATGAGCATCTTTTCCTGTGTTTATTTGCCCTCGATATATCTTCTTTAGTCAGGTGTCTGTACAAATTTGTGCCTGTTTTTCATTGGATTGCTTAGTGTCTTATCAATTACTCTTGATATCTATTTATATATTCTAGGCACAAGCTATTTGTCCAATGTGTGATTTACAAATAATTTCTCCCAATTCGTAGCTTGCCTTTCCATGTCTTGAAGTATTTCACAGAGCACAAATTGTCAGTTGGTTCTTTTGTGGATCATGCTTTTGGTGCCATATCTAAGATGTCTTTGCCTAACTCAAGGTCACAATTGTTTTCATGTACAAGTTTTACAGTTTTCGGTTTTACATTTAGGCATGATGTATTTTGAGCTGATATTTGTTTGAGTGTGTGTGTGTGTGTGTGTGTATAACCCAAAGTATGGATTGCATTCCAATTTTTGACATTTGGGTATCAATTTGTGCCAACATTATGTATTGAATAGATGTTCCTTGCTCCACTACATTGCCTTTGTACCTTTGTCATAAATCATTTTTTAAATAGGTATGAACATATTTCTAGAAACTCCATTTTATTCCTTTAATAGATATATCATCTATCTATCTATCTATCTATCTACCTATCATCCATCATCTATCTATCTTTATGCCAATGCCACTCAATGTTGATTACTGGGGCTTTATATAAGTCTTAAAATCCAGTAGTATTGTCAGAAAACACAATTTGTATTATCCTAATACTTGTGAATTTATCAAGATTTGTTTTATGGTCCAGAATATCTTCTGTCTGGGTAAATGCCCATTACGCAATTGAAAAGAATGTATATTTTGTATATTATTCTGTATTTTATTTTGTACTCTGTATATTATCATTTCTGTATATTATTTTTGAAATAATCATAGATTCATAGTTACAGAGAAGTACACTTCATCCAGTTTTTCCAAATTGTTTCATATTGCAAAATTAGAGTACAATATTCAAACTAGGAAACTGACATTGATAAAACGTTTGTGTATAGTTCTAAGTCATTTTATGACATGTGTAGGTCTATGTAACCACCACCAGAATCCAGACCCAAAAGTATTTCTTCATGGTAAAGATCTTCCTCATGCTACTCCTTTATGGTCACACCTACAACCCCAAAATTTCTAGCCACCAGGAACCACTAAACCCCTTTCCATCTCTATAAGTTTGACATTTTGAGAATGTTATATAAATGAAATCATATTGTATGTTATCTTTTGATACCAGTTTTTTCATGTATAATACCCTTTAGATCCATCCAAATTGTTAGTTTTTTCCTTGCTACGTAGTATTTCACAGTATGTATGTACCGCTGTTTCTTTAACCCCTCACGTGTTGTGGGATATTATAGCTGTTTCTAGTTTTTGATAATTACAAATAAAGCCTCTATGAGCAATAATATACAGGTTTTGTGGAGACATAAGATCTAACTTCTCTGAATAAATTCTCAAGAGTGCAATCACTGAGTTGTATGAGTTATTTGTTTAGATGTAAAGAAACTAACTGCCAAATAAGTTTTCAGAGAGGCTATAACATTTTATATCTCCACCAGAAATAAGCGATAAATCCAGTGTCACCACATTCTTGCCAGTATTTGCTATTGTCACTACGTCTTATTCTTGATGTATGATATATGTGTAGTAATATCTCAACATAGCCTTGATTTGCATTTTGTGAAGTGTAGTGATGTTAAACATTTTATGGATATAATTTTATGTCATTTTATTTTTATTTTTTCAATTCTTTAAATTTTTAATTACATGTTTTTATGTGCTTATCTGCCATCCATATATAAATATACATATATCTCTGTTTTTTTGGTTAAAAGACTCTTCATGGTTTTCTCCATATTCTAACTGGATAGCTGTTTTTACTGTGGAGTTTTGTGAATCTTTTATATCTTCTATTTGTGTGTCCTTCATCATATATGTCATTTGCACATATTTTCTTCCAGCATGTAACTTGTCTTTTCATTCTTTTGACAGGGTCTTTCACAAAACAAAAGTTATTATTTTTTATGAAGTCCAGTTTTTAATTTTTTTAATATTTATTTATTTATTCATTTATTTATTTATTTTAGTGACAGGGTCTTGCTCTCTTGCCCAGGCTGGAGTGCAGTGGCACAATCATAGTTCACTGTAGCCTCAAACTCTTGGACTCAAGCGATCCTCCTGCCTCAGCCTCCCCAGTAACTGGGACTACAGGTGTGCACCACCACACCTGGCTCAAATTTTTGATTTTATCTTTTATGAATTATGATTTTGGTGTCAGTTCTAAGAACTTTTTTCCTAGCCATACATCCTGAAGGTTTTCTCCTGTGCTTTTCTCTGTTTAAAATTTACTAGTTTTGTGCTTTACATTTAAGTCTGTGCTCCGTTTGCATTAGTGTTTGAATAAGGTATGAAGTTCCAATCAAGGTTCTCTTTTTTTCTTACTTATGTATATCCAGCTGCTCAAGTACCACTTATTGGAAATATTATCTTTCCTTGACTGAATAGCTTTTGTACCTTTCTAAAAAATTAGTTGATTGTATATATGTGGTCTATTTCTGGGCTCTCTATTCTGTTCCTCCTTTGATCTATGTATGAATCCATCTGCCAATACCATGCAGTCTTGATAATTACAGTCTCATAATAAATCTTGAAATTAGGTTGAACAATTCCTTCCCCTTTCTTCTTCTTAAAAGAATAAAACTTATTCTTCATCTTTTAAAAAATGAATTTAATCATTCTAATTTCTTAGCAATTCCATATAAATTTTTTCATATTACTTTCTATGGCTCCAAAGCACATTGTAGGGATTTTTGATACGAATTGCAGTGCACATTTATATAACTTTGGGAAGAATTGGCATCTTTACTCTGTTGACTCTTCCAGTATGTGAAGTCTCTTTCCCTCTATCTCATTATCTCTTTTTCTCCATATACGTATTTATGTATATCCATTTTCTTGAGAACTTTGATTTATTTCATTATCATTTTGTAGTTTTAAGCATAAAGCTCTATGCGTATTTTGTTAGATTTACTACCAAGTACTTTATATTTTTGAATACTTATAAATACTATTTATTTTTTAATTTTGATTTCCGCATGTTAATTGCAAGTATATAGAAACATAATTGATTTTTTATGTTGATCTTGTATCTTTGAAGTTGCCTAGTTGCCTAAATCATTTAATAGTTTGAAAAAATACTTTTTTTTTTTTAGAAACCTTGAGATGCTATATATTGAGAATCATAGCATCTTCAAATAACAGTTTTACCTCTTCCTTTCCCACCTGTATGGTTTCCTTTACTTTCCTTATTTGGCTAGTTAGAACTTTCACTTCTATGTTGAATAGCAGTGGTGAGAGTGGTGATCCTTGCCTTGTTCCTATGTTTAGGGGGAAGGTATTCAGTCTTTCACCACTATGTATCATATTACCTGTAGTGAGATATATATGTGTGTGTATATACACATAGCATGTGTATGCGTGCTTTGATTTCCCTTGATTTCTGTAAGATATTTATATTGCATATAGTACTCTGGGTGGATAGTTCTCTTTCAGCACATGAAAGACAGATGCAAATTCTTTCTAGCCTCAGTGTTTTTCTGATAATAGCCTGATGTCATTTTAATTGTATTTCTCTCATAGGTAATCCATCATTTCTCTCTGGCTACTTTCATGATTTTTCTTCACAGTTACTTTTGAAAAGTTTGACTACGATGTGTCTTGGCATGGATTTTTTTGGATGTATCATGTTTTGAATTTATTCAGCTTCTCGAATTTGTGGTTTTATTTCTTTTTTCCAATTGTGGGGAATTTTCAGCTATTATTTTTTCAAATGTTTTTTAACCACAACCTCCTTCTCAATATCTTCTAGAATTCTGATGCATGAATGTTTGATTTTTTTTTTTTTTTGTCATTTCACATCACATGTTTCTGAGGGTCTGTCGCCCTTCCTCCTCCCCCAGTTACTTTTTTCTTTGTTGTTTAGAGTGCACAATTTCTATTGCTCTATCTTCAGATTCACTTATCCTTTCCTCTGTCAACTTCTTTTTGATGTTGAGCCCATCTACTTAGCTTTTTATTTCAATTATTTTACTTTTCTGTCAAAAAAGTTCCATTCAATTCTTCTTTATATCTTCTATTTTATTCACTGAGATATTCTATTTGTTTTGTTTTAAATGTTCATTATTACTCATTGATGCATTTTTGCAATGGTTGCTTTAAAATCCTTACCTTACATCTGTTTCATCTTAATGTTTTAGTCTTTCCTCATTTAAGTAGATATCTCCCTGTACCTTGGTATTATGACTGATTTTCTATTAAAATCTGGGCAATTACGTTATGCTAAATGTTAGTTAAATCTTGTGTTTCATCAGGTCTTCACTGTTACTGCTCAAACAGGTGAAGTGAGTCACTGCCCCATTATTGACAGGTGGGGTTGAAAGTCAAGGTTCTCCACTTGGCCTCCACTGACACCCAGGTGAAAGTGGAACCTCATTAGTGCTGCGCAGGAATGGGAGTTCAATTTTCACATTACACTCTGCTGATACCACCTCTGTCGGGAGGGGAGAGGTGCCTCAATACTACAAACTAGTGGAAATCCAGGTTCTGTTCATGATCTCCACTTGTGCCAAAGCAGTTGAGTGGGCTCTTTTCCTGCTGGAGCAGATGAAAATCATGGCTCCCAATTTGGCCTTTTCTGACACCACCCAAGTGGAATATGGGGAATTGGGGTGATTTTTGTTTGTTTTTACTGCCTGACTGCTCTATAAGTCTAGGCTGTCTTCTCAGCCTTTACTGGCAGGAGTGAGGTAACAGTTTATTCTGTGATGTATGGCTGAAGTAGAAAGGTTTTCATCTTAAAGAGTTTTATATTGCTAAACTGCCCTTTCCTGGTCCTTTTGCTAGAGACAGCAAGCTCTTGTTGGAACATGATTGGTGTCCGGTTTGAGTGACTTTTCTAGTACCCATCTGAGATATATTAATATGAGGCAAAAAAGAAAAAAAAAAAAACAGGGGACTCACTACCATGTTGTTTCTCAATTCTGAGGTCCCTAGCTGGTCTGCCTTCTTCTCTCTACTATTCAGAGTATTCTTATGTTTGTTTGATGAATATTGCCCAGGGATTTTAGGTGGGAAGACTACGGGAAAGTACATCCACTGCATCTTTTTTTTTTTTTTTTGAGACAGAGTCTCACTCTGTTGCCCTGGCTAGAGTGAGTGCCGTGGTGTTAGCCTAGCTCACAGCAACCTCAAACTCCTGGGCTCAAGTGATCCTTCTGCCTCAGCCTCCTGAGTAGCTGGGACTACAGGCATGCGCCACCATGCCCGGCTAATTTTTTCTATATATATTTTTGGCTGTCTAATTAATTTCTTTCTAATTTTAGTAGAGACGGGGTCTCACTCTTGCTCAGGCTGGTCTCGAACTCCTGAGCTCAAACAATCCTCCCGCCTCGGCCTCCCAGAGTGCTAGGATTACGGGCGTGAGCCACCACGCCCGGCCCATCCACTGCATCTTTTCAAAAGAAGTAGAAATCCTAGATCATTTATATTTAATATGATGATTGTTATAGTTAGGCTTATGTGACTTATCTTACTCTTCGTTTTTTCTTTGTCTCATTTGTTTCTGTATTTCTTCTTCCTCTGCTTCTGACTTACTTTGTAATATTTGAATGATTCTCATATTTTAATTTCATCTCTTTTGTTTGCTTTTCATTGATAACTCTTTGTATTTTTATTGGTTGCTTTAAAGTGTACAGTATACATCTTGAATTTATCACAGTCTAACTTCAAGTAATATCATAACATTTCATGTACAGTATAAGAAAATTATATCATACTTATATTTCTCCCATATTCATTGACCATTGTGCAATTTCTGTCATAAAATTTATCTTTATGTATGTGTAAATTCCACACTACAATCATATTATATCATTATATCTGTTTAAACAAATATTTTTCTATTTAAAAGATTTAAAATTTAATATATATAATTTACTGGTACTATTATTTCCTTTAAGAATATCTATATTTCTATATCATATTATGTGTCTTCTGCCAGAAGGACTTCTTTTATTATTTCCTGTAGTTATACTATAGGTCTGCTATTGATTCATTTACTATTTTATGTGTCTGAAAAAAACCTTTATTTTCTCTTAATAATTGTAATATTGTTTACTTGGGCATAGAATTTTAGGTTAATAGCAAAGTTTTTATCTTTCAGTTATGAAAAGTTGTTGATCCACTGTCTTCTCATTTGCTTTGTTTTTAATAGGAAGTCTGATCTGATCTTGATGTCAATTCCTCTGTATTTAATGTGCTCCTTTCTATGGCTGCTTTTAAGATTTTTCTCTGTAGCATTAGTTTTGAGCAATTTTATTGTTTGTGGTGAAGTTTTGTTCATGTTTCTTGTGCTTGGGGTTTGTTGGTTTTCTTATATTTGTGAATATATATAGTTTTCAACAAATTGGGAAAATTTTGCCATTGTTTCATTAAATATATTGTCTAGCCCCCTCTCCCTCTTCGTGACTTTTCAGGAAGTCCAATTACATGCAATTTCGAACACTTAAAATTGTCTCACAGCTCACTTATATTCTGCTCATTTTTTAAATTCCTTTTTCTCTTGTGTTTCATTTTTAACAGTTTCTATTACTGTGCCCTTAAGTCAATTGTACAATTAATTAACATTATATGTATATATATATATCTCAATTAATTACATTGTGCACCTTAAACATATGTAGTTTTTGTCAGTCATACTTCAGCAATGCTGGAAATAAAAAAATAGCAAAGAGCAACCTCTGATTGGGTCGCACTGGCTGCAAGAGAGGCTGATCCAATGACTAAGTTAGCTGTCTAGTCTCTTCAGTAGGGAAGGGGTTGTGAAAGTTTTTGGGTAGCCAATTCATAGTATCTGACACTGTGTATTTACTAGTTAGAGCAAATTCAAAGCACTCTGAATGTATTGAAACAACCGGTCGAACATGAATTTTTTTCACAATTGATGGTAAGTTTAGCTGACAGCACCATGCCAATTACCTGTTATGACACCTGTAGAAATATTTTGAGAAGGACTAGTGTCTTTGGAAAAATTACAAAGTAGCAAAATCTTTCGAATGTACTTTGCAATCTTGGTCAGGAAAAGATTCTCATATGATTTTGCTGCCCTTGAGAGGCAGAAATGTGAGAAAATCCTCTAGCCCAGAGTGCAATTTCTGTAAGACTTTATACCATGGCAATTTGTGCCCTAAGAAAGTGTGTATTTTTGTTTCTCAGCTAACCAAGGGTGTAAATAAAGAACCCATAATATCACTCTTTTCAAAGAACCAACGATAGTTCATTTGAAATTGGAAGTCATTTAAGACTATTAGAGTGTGATTTTGTGACATGAATTCACACTTTTAGAATATGGGTACTTTTGAAGAAAGACCTAGACTAAATATTATTCATTACTTTAAACATGGCATACTCACTATTAAATTATTATTATTATTATTATTTTGGAGACAGAGTCTCACTCCATTGCCTGGGCTAGAGTGCCATGGCGTCAGCCTAGCTCATAGCAACCTCAAACTCCTGGACTTCAAGTAGCTGGGACTATAGGCATGCGCCACCATGCCTGACTAATTTTTTCTATATATTTTTAGTTGTCCAGCTAATTTCTTTCTATTTTCTTAGTAGAGACAGGGTCTCACTCTTGCTCAGGCTGGTCTTGAACTCCTGACCTTGAGCAATCCTCCTGCCTCAGCCTCCCAGAGTGCTAGGATTACAGGCGTGAGGATTACAGGCATGAGCCACCACACCCTGCCACAGTATTAAATCAGAACTAACCAATGAGAACACATGTGCACAGAGGAAGTAAAACTCAATGGATATCAATCAGGGGGGAGGGGGAGGAGGGGAGGGGAAAAAACCTACCTAATGGGAACAATGAACACTATCTGGGTGACAGGCACACTTATAACCCTGACTCAAGCATTACAAAAGCGATCCTTATAACCCAAAACATTTGTACCCCTGTAATACTTTGAAATAAAATCAAAGATGACATAAAAATGAACTCAAATAACAGTTTTCTGAGGACCCACAGTTTATTCAATTTTTTTCACCAAAAAAGCTGTTTCTTTTTTTGTTTTGTTTTGTTTTACCTGCTGACTATGTTGTGATGCAGTATGCTGGGCTTATCTTTCGCATCAAGTTATATGATGTCCTCCAGTAGGAGGTCTGTATTACTAAGTTGTACTTCCCTTTGAGTATGTCAAACCTGTGACTTTGATTCCTTTTTTGTAAGTCATAACTTCAAGAGCAAATGGACCTATGTGCCCAAAGCACATGTGTATGCCCCCCCCCACAGATACATATGTGGAAACTCAAAGAAAATGAGTTATTACAAAACATTGACAAAGCGTTTTCATGAATTTGCCTTTCTAACATCTTTGACACATTCCACCGTTTCACCCTTTTTGAAAACAAACCATATAATAAATAGTGACAAGGGAGCAGCTCTTCCTAACAGTTAAATTCCAATTAATAAATGGTGAAGGAAAGATGGAAATAGAAAATATCTATTAAGCAAACCCCAGAAAAGCATCATTGGAAGCTAAAATTGATGGGAGAACAAGTTTCAAAGTATCTCCCTACAAAATACATATTAATCAAAAGGGGAAAATGTAACTTCACAGTAAAGGAAGCTGGCAGACAGCATTTTACCCACCTGATCAAAATTAACATTGCCAGTAGGGAGACATACTGTCTTTCTGCTCCTCCTCCTTACAGGATGCACTGAGAAAGACACAGTGTCTCCTGACATGCTGATATCTCTGCAGCCTTCCCTTTTAATTCTGGGCTTCTTCCCATCTCCTTCTGCTAAGATGACCTCTAAGCTCCTACTTCAACCTTATGGGTATGTCTTGTTTCAAGGCCATTTCTCCAGGAAATTTCTGGGAACATCCTTTACACAGAAGGCTGAGTTAGTGTAGTGGGGATAAAACAGAATAAAACACACTGTTGATCCTTCAGAAGTTCAAAATTTGGCCAAGGATGCATAAATTTGAGCACGTAAATATAAGAAAAACATAACCAAGTTCTATGATGCAGGTAGGAACAATGTCACCAGCATTAGTGAGCAGGGCCTGGACAGAATGAGTACCCCTAATATATTTAGAATATTTCATGTCTCACACTCCCAGGAAGGACAGATAGCTCGCTTAAGAACCATTAACACACAAGATAGCATGTACAGAAAGAGGGAAAGCAGAGCATTCAGGGTGTGCCTGTCCACACCCCTGCTAGACTCTCATTCTGTTAAGATACCAAATGTTCTCCCCCTTTTATTTCCCTTCATTTTCTCCTCCAAATTGTCCTTCTGTGATCTCTCTCCCCTTCCCAAAATCAACCTTTCTATTTTTCTGCTTTCGACATGCTCATAAAAATGTCACACAATTTATCAGGTAAAGCAACATCTATGGCCTCATAATTTTCATATCAGTTAGGCTTAAATATTATACTTTTCTGATATTTAGCATTATTAATAACTGAAAAGTTTACATATTCCTATGTGTATGTGTGCGTAATCCCTTTTCCTATGGGTCCACAAAAATTAAATTACCATCTGTGTTTGGGACTGATTTAAATATTTTCTTGACTGAAGGCCAAAGCATCAGCAGGAAGGATCCTTCGAGTACCTTCCAACCCTGCATCTTTTTTCCTTCAAGGCATTTTGGCAAAGCATCATTCTGCCCTTATACAATGGCATTAACTATTGCTTTCACTTATCATTGATTAGCAGACTGTCTTTCAAAATCTTGTGTATCCATTGCATTGTACCGATAGTATTAGAAAATCAAGAATAATAGAATGTCGTTCAATTGACTAGACAGTGAGTTACAGAGGTTAGGGTACTATATCTCTGGGAGAATGTGAATTAAAGATTAGCAAAGAATAAGTATAGTTAGTATGCAAAGAAAGTCATCTGTTTGTCCTTGAAGAAAGGAGGTAATGATACAAAAATTACAAAATAAGAACCATCGTTGTGTGAATGAAATTTCCTCATTTTTTCTAGGAGGAGCATTTCTGTGTCCTGGTCAAATCTTTGTCCTGTTGTATATCAAACTTAAAATTAATTCGAATGGGTATTTTTGTGGTGCTTTATCTTGTACAAATGGCTTTCTCTCACACTATCTCATACATTTCACACCATGAATCTATGAGATAAGTATGAGAAATATTCTCACATTATAGATAAGAGGGCTGAGTCTCAGCAAGGGATGATACTTTGTCCAAATTAAACAGCCTAGCACACAGCAAACTGAGTTCTCAATATCTCACCTCTTGCTCTTCCCACATGATGCAACTGCTCAGAAACCTGCTGGAGAAATAAGCTGCCCATTGTTGTTGCCTGATAAGTTTTTGATCCAGACTTTTTGTTTAAATTCCTTGACTTTCAAATAATCCAAAAAGAAAGAATAGGGAATTCCCAGTACAACCTAAGAAAATACAATTTTGAAGGTGCTCCAATAGAATAAATTAACAATCAGTTGGAGTGATGTCTTGTCAAATCAAAGGCCTCTTCCCTACTGTGAGGGTTTCAGGGAGAGTAGCCATCCCTGTTTTCTTTCTTTTTTATTTCAAAATATTACAGGGTTACAAATGTTTTTACATGGATCACTTTTGCTATGCTTGAGTCAGGGTTATAATTGTGCCCATCACCTGGACAGTGTTCATTGTTCCGTTAGGTCGGTTTTCGCCCATCCCCTTGTCCCCCTATCCCCAGTGCTTGATTTCCACTGAATTTTACTTCTCTCTGTACACATGTGTGCTCATCGGTTAGTTCCAATTTAATAGCGAGTACATGTAGTGTTTGTTTTCTTCCATTCACTCCCTTTATCTTCCTGTTTAACACTAATTCTAAATGTCATTGCCATCCTAGAGAATCCAGGAGGGGCTGACAAATGTGTTATTCTTCCTCCAAGCTTCTCATTACTTCATCAAACTTTCAATTTATATGTTGAGTGTGTCTTGCAGAATGGTTCTTGGATAAATTCCTTTTCTAATATTTTCCAGGAAAGATGGGCTACTATTCAGACAGTTCAACAGATTATTTTCATGAACCTGCCACATCTTCAAAGGATTACTAAAATGTGCTGCATCCCTGAAAGACAAGAGAGAACAATAAAAAACAGTGACAAAAGGAACCACATAAATGTCTTTTCAGAGGATTTCATCTATCAGTCAATGCCCACCTCCAGATTCAATTCTATTCATAACATTAAAATGTGTAACTATATGTGCACAGTTTATTGTTGGTAGAAACGTTCTCAAACAGTTTGGCATTTTTAAATTTTTGGTACTATATTTCCATACCTTCTTCCTTTAAAGAGAGTGTTGATGTCAGATTATTTCTTTTAAATCAGTGCACTGATGTTAAGTGAAGGCTCACTCACATATAGTCCTTGCTGTAACCACTGACAATCCCATCTTCTGACCAACTCAGGCTGCAGATTCCTGGAGTTTTCCTGAGCTGTTCACTACTAACAGGGAACTTTCAACAAGCTGTTTATAATCTATGCCTGGGAGGAACCAGCAAATCAAGCAGAATGATTAAGCATGGCATACATATATCTGAAGGTTGTGTGACTACAGCAGCAAATGGGGACCTAAGTGTATAGAAAATATGAGCCCGTATTCTAATTCCTCAGTGAGTCAACCTTTCTGGCTCATATTTTCTATACACTTAGGTCCCCATTTTGCTTTATTTTATTTTATGTACACATATATATATATTTTAATTTTGAAATTAGAGTCCCTCATTTCTCCCCTTCTAACTGACTCTTCTCACTACCTTTCCCAGGGGCCATATGTAAACTAAGTGGAACTAAGTTATTTTAACTGTCTTTTCCAAAGCCATCACGAATTCCCTTGGAATTTCCCTATTAGGCCTTGGTTAGTAAATTAGATATCCTGGCTGCATCTGTTGAATCTCCTTGCAATTTGGGGATACGTCATCATTTTGGGGTAGAGAATTACTTATAGAAGCTGGGGGAACATTTTAAAAATGCAAGGATTTGTTTTTAATTTTTCTTTTTCACTGATTCACTTGAATAAAGTCAATAGCTTAAAAAGAGGAGAGTTTATATAAACACATTGGCACTGACTTCCCTGGGACAGTTTTTTTTTTTTTAACTGGGTGCTCTGTAGAGCTCTAGTTTCATTATTTTATTAATGAATGAAAATTCCATTAGCTACAATTGGTTGAGTCAGCAGGAAAACCACAACACCACTAGAACAGCCTTATTTATTTATTTTTTTATTTATTGCTATCTTCCATAACACTACATGTAGTAGTATAAGAAACGGGCATTTGGTAATTGTTTATTTATTTTACTGAGGAAACACTTTCGTCTTCAAAATTATGTTTTCAGTATTTTTGTGTGTTGCTTCAATTACTTTTACTTTTCACTTTAAAAATACTTCAGATAACACCTCACCAAAGAAAATATACAGATGGCAAGCCAACATACAAAAAAATTTTAACATCATACTTTATTAGGGAATTATAAACTAAAACTACAAGATACTACTACACGTCTATTAGAATGGCTAAAACCTAAGACACTGACAACAACAAAAGCTGGTGAGGATATGGAACAGTAAGCTTCATTCATTGCTGATGAGCCACTTTGGACAGTTTGGCAGTTTCTCACAAAACTAAAACACTAAAACAACTAAAATACTAAAATATTAAACTAAACTAAACATCCAGTAATCATGGTCCTTGGTATCCACTTAAATTTACATCCACACCGAAACCTGAACACAGAGGTTTATAATGGTTTTATTCATAATTGCCAATACTTAGATACAACCAAGATGTCCTTTACTAGGTGAATAGATAAACTGTGCTACACCAAGGCAATGGACTATTATTCAGTGGTAAAAAGAAATGTGCTATCAAGCCATGAAAAGACATGGGGGAACCTTAAATGTATATTACCAAGCAAAAGAAGCCAATGTGAAAAGCTACATACTCTATGATTTCAACTATGTGACATTTTGGAAAAGGCAAGACTATGGACACAGCAAAAGATCAGCAGCTGCCACAGGTTAAGGTGGAGGGAGGGATGAACAGATGGAGCATAGGGGATTCGTAGGTAGTGCAACCATTCTGTATGATACTATAATGGGGATTATGCATTTGTCAAAGCCCACAGAATGTACAACACAAAGAATGAACCCTAATCTTTGGGTGATAATGATGAATCAATGTTGGTGTAGTGTGTTGATAGTGGAGGAGGCTATGCATCAGTAGGAGGGAATATATGGGAACTCTTTGCACTTTCTCTTCAATTTCGCTTAAAACCAAAATTTCTTTGAAAAATAAAGTATTACATACACACACACATATATATATATATGTATAAATTACATAAGATGAACATTGTATTTGTTATTTATAAAGCATGCACTTACATTATTTACTTACGACATAAATCTTTTGAATTTTTAAAACTATACTTAGAAAATGCCCATATTGGTATTTAACCCCAAAGATGACTATATTTTTTGACTCTTATCTCAAGTTCATAGGTCAGAAATAATGGACCTAATACATACATACATGCACACATATTCAGACACACACACACACACACACACACAAGCTTTGTGGGACGCCGAGGCGGGTGGATTGCTTAAGCTCAATAGTTCAAGACCAGCCTGAGCAAAAGCGAAACCCCGTCTCTACTAAAAATAGAAAAAAGGTTAGCTGGACAACTAAAAGTAGAAACAAAAAATTAGACGGGCATGGTGGCTCGCGCCTGTAGTCCCAGCTACTCAGGAGGCTGAGGCAGGAGGATCACTTGAGCCCAGGAGTTTGAGGTTGCTGTGAGCTAGGCTGACACCAAGGCACTCACCCCAGGCAACAGAGTGAGACTCTGTCTCAAAAACAAAACAAAAAAAAGCTTTTTGGGACATAAGCTTTCCAGGTGAAATGAAGATAAACAAATTTTTTAATGTATTAAGTCATTTAAATATGTTCATTTGCTTCATGACTCTCCAAGGAAAGATATGGTATGCAGTACTTCTAAATATGTTCGAGTGATTAACCCCACTTATCAAGGAGATTCTTATATGCCAAGTGGTCAAAAAGTATTTTTGAGAAAATCACATAAAGTTAGGGAGAGCAAACGTCCTAGAAATTGATGGTTGCACTGCTCACAGAAACTGCACTTGTAAGGTTACCAATTCTGTTCACATTGTGAAGTCCAATAGCCATTACTCAGTCTCTGTCTTTCCTCTGGTGGCATTTGACACTGTTGATTACGTCCTTCTTAAAACACTTTATTTGGCAACCAACTGACCTCACAGTCTTATTTTTCCTACTATGTCATTGGCTGCTGCTTCAAGGGAACTTGGTTGGAACTTCTTTTCCCTCTAAATGTTGAAATGTCTTGGAGCTCAGGTCTCAGATCTGTTCTTTTCTCTCTGTCGATGGTGTACTTTCTAAGTAAACTCATCCCCACATCACTAACTTTAAATGCCCATCTATATCTCAGGACTCTCAAGGGTACATATGATTTGAGAGTCAAGAATAGAATAAGTACTAAGAAGGAATCTGAAGATTTATACTACAAAATCATGTGTTGCATATTCTTCTAAAATTGACCTTGTGCATTGTATTTCCTTCCTGTTACATACCATCTGTGATGGTTAATTTTACATGTCAACTTGGAAGTTGTTTTGGGATGGCATTAACTTTTAAATAGATGAACTTTCAGTTACCAGATTGCCCTTCATAATGTATGCAAGCTTCATCCAATTAGTTGAAGGCCTGAATAGAACAAAAAGACCAGTGTCCTGGAGTAATATAATCTCCAGCAGATTCCCTTCAGACTTCATCTGCA
>RJWJ010024350.1:0-24931 GCA_004363605.1 Indri indri | reverse complement strand
ACCCGTAATATCTCAGAATGTGCCTGCATTCCCAAAGGTAAGTTCATTTATTGTTTAAGTATAGTACATTGTATAGAATTCAAAGTTGTAAAAAGGTATATGATAAAAAGTGAATCTGTATCTTGTCCTTTACCCATCCAGTTTACTTTCCCCAAAGACAACTGTTGCTGCTGAGTCTCGTGTAGCCTTCCAGAGACATAGAATAGGCCTTCCAGATTCTGCCTTTACCCAGGGTTGGCAAGCGACAGCCCTCAGGCCAAATCTGGCTTATTGCCTCTTCTGCAAATACAATTTCAATAGAACACAGCCACACTCTTCCATTTATGTATGTTCTATGGCTGCTTTTATACAACAACAGGGTTGAGTAGTTGCAACAGAAACCACCTGTTCCACAAAGCCTAAAATATTGGCTATGTGTCCCTTTTCAGAAAAAGCTTGGCAAAACCTGGTCTATACAATCAAATGCATATATATCCATTTTTTCACTGCTTGTATCTAAATATACTGCTTTGAACCTTTTTTTTAATTAAAAATATTTTGGCAATCATCTCAAATCAGTACACGTAAGTCTGCTTTACTCCTTGTAACTGCTTCATTTACTGGGTTCTAGCACTTTACATAATGCTTTAATTTAATTCAAACAAGACCTTATTTTAAAACGGGAATAATGAAGCACAGAATTAAGTAACTTACATTTAACTCTCCAATAGTAAATGTAAGGTAAGGGGTTTGAACCCATGTGTCCCTCTAGTATTGATTCTAAGGAATCAATACTAGCTGTGGGCAATCTGTGTGCTGAACATCAACTGAATTAGAGAATAATGTTCATTGTGATTTGCGTGCTCCCATCCATGTAGAGATGAGTGTGCCTTGTGAGTAGGCTATTGACTTGTTTTGCTAAGAAGGTGGCTGAATCTTGACCGCTATGCATTTTAAACATGTTTAACCAGTTAATTTTGGCCTTTCTAGCATTGACGTCTAGATTAGTAGTCATCATCCTCTGAAGAATCTGACGGAAGGTCTGCAAGGCGTTCACGAACACTTTTGCCCACTGAGAATGTATAATGATGTGTCTATGGATCCTATTGAGATAATTACATGGCATCAGCTAAAAGTTTTCAGATGCTCAAATTCTTAAATTAGACAGCAAAATGAAAATGAGGTATTGCTAAAAAATTACCTTTGAAAATGGATTAGATTTCCTATAAAGTATAATATACAGGCATATTGTTCCTCGGTAGACCCCCACCCAGTAAGTTTTTCCTCCAGGGCTGTTTTGTTGGTTGAGGAATAGATGAAGATGACAGCAGGTGTTTAGAAAAAGTGTTGTATGTAAGTATTTAACCTTGTTCACTACAATCATTGTCTATGTAGCGAGATTCTCACACTGTGAGAAGCCACTGGGAACTGGGACAGATCCAGGAAATAGCGTCTTCATTTCTTTCATCTCACGATCATTTCAGCACATAATTTACTGAGTGGGAAGAGTGAGAAGCATTTCAAATTCCAACTAAATTAATTTTCTCCTTTACTTTCTCACACTTTTAATTCCCCAATTTGTTTAAGTTAAATGTGTATGTGATTCAACTCTCCTAACAATGCTCTTAAATTTTTGATGTTTGAAAATTTTTGTCATTGTATGTTTTTGCAGCCAATAAATACTAAATGTTCACCTACTAACGTGTAGGACTTCAAGAAGAGAGAGTTCTCCATGCTAAATGCCACCTGCCATGGACCGTATCAAATGGCCTGATCTCTTCAGATGAATTCCAGCCATTTTCTAGCTTACGCAAATCAGACAGAGTGAGTCCTCTTTTAGGCATAAATAAAACAGAAGACATCAAAAGTTATGAAACCTCTCTTAGTGCCTAGAGAATACAGTCTTTGAGTAATATGTAAATGGAAGCATTTCTGAGGTCATTATTTAACTGTTAATAATATCATCTGGTATTTGAAAGTCAAGAAAAACAAACATTATTAAGCATTATTTAAGGCCCAAAGCAATATAGTTCTAATGACATTCCAGACAAAATTATATCACAGTAAGAAATGTTTGTAACAACTTGGTTGGGACAAATGATTACAATATTTTCTCCTCAGCCATGACTGAAGATTAGCTTGAAATAATCTCTCTTGTCCATTAGTACATGCGAGTAACAGCCCGTATTTCATCATAATGAAAAGCGGTTAACATATAGGGGTCTTTGCAAAAGTTTCAAAACTCCCTGAGGCACACCTTTCCTAATCAAAGTAAACAGAGTCAGAGGAATCTGTTTGCTTTGTAAAAATAATAATTTGCTTATAAAGTATTTGAACTATCAATGATAGATAATAAGTCTAAATTATTATGAAATATTATCCCATCACAATTTTCTTAGGAACAGGACTAGAAAATACCATTCTATGTTACATGGCATTAATTTTAAAAACTTGTTAAAGCTGTAAAAAAATCTCTTCAGTATTTTATTGTCATGCATTTTGCATAATCCGCATCATCAAAGAAAAGAATGCAAAAAATAGACAGCTATGTTATCACTTTTATTTTGTTTTGAGTTTTCAGTTAGAGCTAAAAAGTCTGCAACACTGCGATGTACATATGCTGAAAGCTTTATGTGCAAGCTACTTTGGTTTTATTGTAGAACCTGAGAAACAGAATTCATACCCAAAGAGGAAAAAAAAATAATTCTTCATGGAAGAACCCTACTGAATCATACATGCTGTTATTAAGCTTCAGGTACCCAGTTTCTGCTGTGAATCATTTGAAACTTATAAAATACCTTTCTTAGATCAATGTCAAGAAATTCAAACACAATGAGAATGCTGTGATAATGTTTACTAGCACAGTTCTGTTTTTAAGAATTGTATTTTTATTTAAATGACAGCCCCGATGAACACAGCTGAAAAAAGCCACAGATAATTTCTTTTGAACTCAAGAAGTACACTTTGAAGGGACATTATAATCGATGGAAAAATCACTAGACTAGCTCTTAGGAAAGTTGGGTGCCTGTTTTTGCTGTAAATGTAGCAGAAACAGTGCTTGCTAAATAGCCCTGTGCTCCTCCACATTTCTCTGTCTTCCTTAGAGTGAGGCTATGGTCCCATGACTAGTTCTAGCTGATAGACTATGTCCAAAAGAGACATGTGTCAGTTGGTGGCTGAGGGAGATAAAAAAATGTGCGTCCTCCCTAAGTTTCTTTCCCTGCCTTTGCAGCCTTAGATGCCATGGTGTCTTCGGGTTTGGTTTGTTATTCTTTTTCTAATTCCTTAAGATGTGACACCACGTCGATAATTTTTATCTTTTATGCTGTTCCACGTGTAGTGCACTTTGGAGCATTTCCTGTATGGCAGGTCTAGTAGTGACAAATTCCCTTAGTGTTTGCTTTTCTGTAAAAGTCTTTATCTCTCCATCATTTATGAAACTTAGTTTTGCAGGATACAAAATTTTGGGCTGGCGGTTGTTTTGCTTAATAAGATTAAAAATAGGGCTCCCATCCCTTCTCCCTTGTGAGGTCTCCACTAAGCACTCTGCTGTTAGCCTGATGGGTTTTCCTTTGTAGGTTAGTTGTTGCTTTCATCTTGCAGCTTGTAGAATTTTCTCCTTCATTTTGACTTTGGCCAGCTTGATGACTTTGTGTCTTGAAGATGTCTTATTTGCTATGAATCTTCCCAGTGTTTGAGGACCATCTTTTATCTGGATATTTGAATCTCTGGCAAAACCAGGGAAGATTTTCTCAATAATTCCCTCAAACAGATTTTCCACGCTTTTTGCTTTTTCTTCTTCTTCTCTCTCTGGGACGCCTATAATTTTTTTCTAGCTTTATTCACTTTACATAGCCCATTTTTCTTTGTGTGATTGTTATCATTCTTCTTTCTTCTTTTTCTGCATCTCTGACTGACTGGGTTAGTTTGAAAGCTTTGTCTTCAAACTATGAAATTCTTTCTTCTGCTTGGTCTAGCCTCTTGTTGAGGCTTTCTGCTGTATTTTAAAGTTCCCTACATGACTTTTTCCATTCTTTAAGTTCTGTTATATCCTTTCTTTGTTGTCTATCTCTTTAGTGACTTTTTCCATTTTTTTTATTCATGCCCAATTTTCAGCAAAAGATGTAGCAAGGAATGGTTTATTAAAGACTTAGATTATCTCCTCAAAGAGTTTTCAATAACTAGCAAAGAGATGTCCATAGTGGAAAATGTTACATTACAAATCAGCGTGTGATTGAGCTAAAAGCTGCAAAGGAGCCATTAAGTGCCTTAAAAATTTCACGTTTGGAGTCTGACAGCCTTAGGCTTAAATCCTGATTTTAACACCGAAAAGCACTGTGCACTGTGACCTTGGGTAAGTTACTTAACTGCTGTTAAATCTCAGTTTCCTCATCTGCGAAATGGAGAAATACGCATCTCACAGAGCTAGTTAATGAGCTTAGCCGTTGGCATGGAGTGATTACTCAATGAAAGCCAGAAACACACCAATAATAGTTGTATTAACACTATAAAAAGAGGATAGGTACATGATTTCAGATAGCTCATTAATTCAATTTTTCTACCAATTGATACTGAGCACTCACACATTGAAGGCTTGTGATGATCTCTATGGATGAACACATTTGTATCAGAGTGGCAAGGATGGCTGACTATCCACCCAAAATTCACACTCCCACTTTCATTGCATGAAATTTTTGCTAGGTGGCTGTTGTATATCCTTGAACGACACAACCTGGCCTCCTTGGCATGTCTATGTGTCCATATGACTCATTCTTGCCAATGGAGCATCAGAGAAAGTGACTTCTGGGCTTGGGCTTTTACAAAGCAGGTGTGCTTTCTCCATTCTTTCTTTCCAGGATGCTAGCTGGCTGTGGAGGACTCCCAGGCCCTAGGGAGGGGCGAAATCGCAAGATGGACAAAGCCTGGGTCTTTGAAGAATGGTAAGGAGGAAAACTTCCCACACTGGACTATTAAGCGAACAATAAATATTTACTATTTTAAGCTATTGAACTTTTGTGGTTAATTTGTTATAATAGATTGTTTCACCCTAACTAATATCATCAGATAGGACTTTTCCCTAAATGACTTTAGAGTCTGTAAGAACTACTTATTGCAGCAGGTTGCCTTATTATTTTTAGTTGGCAGATATGTCTGAGCAGGTCAGGCCCTTTGGGAACTTGAGAATTCATGGCCACAATAGGACAACTCTTCCTTCCTTTTACCAATGACTTGCCTTGATTTCCCCCTTGATGAGGAAGAACTGGATTGAGATGAAAGTATCACTTCCTTGCATTCCATTTTTGTTTCTGTTTCTATTACTCACTCTCCTACTAGTGAAACCCAAGAATGCCTTTGGGAATTCCTCACTACACTATAATGGAACTGTTTACCAGTCTTTCTGTGTTAACTCTTCCATGCTGGTGTGTTGTGGACAAAAACCAATTCAGTATTTAAATAAAAAATTGTATATAAGAATAGAATGTAACCAGAAAGTCAAGATTTCCATAGTCTATACATATAAAATAACATCAAATTAAATTTTAATGCACAACATCAGATGACTCAAGTCCTATCTTAGAATGGCCCTTGCAAAATATTTCTTACATTTTTGTTTTAACTGATCCAACAAAAATACTTTAAAAATGTAAATACCATTTTCAGGAAATACCTGGCATCTGCTTCCAGGCAGCTATGAATGCTCAGTATTGTTATAAACTCTCCTCATTGGAGCTTGGAAAAATCTGTCCTATAATTTGCCTCCATGACTTTTACATGACTTTTATTAACAGCCAGGTGGCATACAAAAATAAACATTTATTTCTCATGAGTCAATGTAGTTCAGCTGATCAGGCCAGGCTCAGCTGGGTGGATCTTCTAATTTTGGCTTGGTTCACTCAGGCATTGAGAGTTGGCAGGGGTCAGCTGCTTTACGCTGGGCTTGGATGAGAATGCTCAGCTTTGCTTCACATTTCTCTCATCCTTCTCCTGGGAGCAGTAGGCCAGCCCAGGAACATCCTTCTCTTGGCAATGGCAGAAGCACAAGAACATAAACCCAATCTTGTAAATACATTTTCAAGTTTCTACTTTAATCGTGAATTACGGCATCCTGTTGGCCAAAACAAGTCATATGATCAAATCCAGTTTCAAGAGCAGAACAATGTACTCTTTCTTGATGGGAAGAGCTGCATAGTTATATGGCGGGACATGTATTCCTATAAGGGTGAAGTAATGGTTCTATTTAGGCAATTTACCACAATTATCCTATCTTCCCATAAGAAGACAATTTCCCCATTAAAATCTCCCTTAAATGCATACGTTTTCCATTTGAAGCTAGGTTCATTTTTATTAATTAAAAAGAAAAAAAAATCTATGATCTTAACCAGAAGTTACCCAGAAGGCAGCAAAGAAATAGTTTTAAAGGACTTTAGAGTATTAAAATTTCAGCCAATAGCACAATTTATTTTTCAAAGAGCATATGTAAATATGTGTTCATAAATTTATTCATTAATTTAACAAATATTTGTAGCATTGATAATTTCTAGAAAGGGACAGAATATTAATAAAGCAGTGTTTTTGCCTTTTAAAATGATTAGAAATTGGAAAAATGCCCCTTTCTAAGCCCACCACCAAAATAACTCATAACAGTAGAGAAGTCCAATAAGGTAATGGACTTTTTATATTTGTTTTGGACCATCCAACATGGTTTCAAGACAATGTTCACCCAAGTGGGGTACATGTTATTGATTGTGTTACTTAATGGGAAGTTAAAATACGCTTAAAAATCAATGGTATTGGATATAATATGGAATTTCTCACAGAGCTCTGTTAAAATGGAAAGAATAAATCAAACAGGAGAGTTGAGATATATTATATTTGCATTGTGGGTTAAAATGAGCACTGTGTAGAAAAGAGTCAACATGGCAGACATGAGATTGCTATTCTTATATTCTTATCTTGCAATATTGGCCATTGGCTGGCATCAGCAAACTGGGGTTTCAGAAGAGTTATCACCATTCCTAGAACACTAAGAATGTCCCATTGTGCCTAAACTGTTTATGCAAACAATATAGTTTATATGGAATATCTGCTTTCCTTCCAGGAGTCTGGAATTTTGGCACATGCTAGGCAGAGAGTACCTGTGTTACTAGTGTCCAGCAACCCTGGGCTCTACAACATTGCTGTCATAACTTGTTGCTGGGGAATTAAACACATCCTTTGTGACTCGATTGGGAGAGGACTCTCGGAGGCTTGCACCTATATTCCTAAGAACTTTGCCCTGTGAGTCTTTTTCCTTTCTGATTGTGCTTTGTATCCTTTTGCCGTAATAAATCATAGCCATGGATATAACTGTGTGCTGAGTCCTGTGAGTCTTCCTGGTGAATCGTTGAATCTGAGAGTATTCTTGGGGACCTCTGATACAAGTACAATCTTCTATTTCCTATTCCTGGCTTTCAAAGATAACATCGTATGGCAAACTCATTCATACATTGAACAGAAATTTAGTGAGCACCTGCTATGCAATAGGCACTGTGCTAGAATGTGAGAATAATCTGTGAATAAGACCCACATGGCACCTGCCTTCATGGAGGTTGGATTCAGCAGGGGTTGAAACAGTAGACTAAGATAAAGCCAAATCTATTTTCGGCATGTCTTTCCTCCTGCTTCTTTTTGGCTAGAGTGAAAAACATGCCAACTAGTTAAGAACAGTAAATAAAGGACTCATTTTTTTTTTTTTTTTTTTTAAGGCTAGGCAAGTGAAGCAGTGAGAGTGAAGACGAAACAAAGAAGTCTGTAACTGGCTGTGATCAATTAGTTGTAAGCACCCATTGCTCTCGGACCAGCCAGGACCCAATTCTTTTAAAAAGCACTTCATCAAAATTTGGTGTATGGTGCTTTCTGTTTTTCCTAAATAATAGTAATAATTATAATAATTATATTGCACATGAATATCGGTATCATATATTTCTTAAATTCGATAAAGGTATAAAAGCAATTGTTTGGTAAGCATTGTCCAGTTATGTAGGATTCTGCTAAAAAGTAGTTATTGTATATCTTCATGATCATGTTTACCAAATACTCCAAGGACTCCACTTGCAAGAGAAAAATAACAGATTCATACATGTATTATACCTGGAGGTGCTACTGCTATGAATTCTGATAGCGAGTTCAAATAATGAATTTGTAAGTGGAAACAAAATATACTGGGTTTTGTAATTGATATTTTAAAGCGACTTCAACATTTCTTGAAATAATTAGGTCAGATATAACATTTGAAATGTAAATGTGGATTTCAAAAGGAATCAAATGATGAAGTGAAAATGGTATCATTATTACCCCATTGGAATTAAGAAAAAATTGCAAAAACATATTGGAAATTTAAATTGCTTGCCTACTTCTGCAGCTTTATGCACAGTTTTATCTTGGGTGCAAATCAGCCTCCAGTTTTTATTTTAAGATGTGCTTAAAACATATGAACCAGATTAAGTTAGCTTCCATCTGCACAAAAGTGGGAAGGTTTCACTGCCTTGTGTGTCAACTGGCAAATATTTTCTCTTCTTATATCAACTTCTGCTGCGAGGTTGAAAAAAATCTAGATGGAACAGAAAAAAGTGCCCACCATGATCTAATTTTTTTCAATTACTTTTGGTCTTACTGGAGCATACATCTTATATTTTGTGGTCACCCATTCATCTCCTGCCTTTTGTAATCTCATCATTAACAATATATGAGAAGAGTAGTTCTTGGGATTTGGGCATAACTGTGATTTTTTCCTGGCTGCTAGCACACTGGGGGCGGATTGGCTTTTGTTATGAATCATTTGTGCACATGATTTAATATATGTTTGGGCCATAAGTCTGGCTTTGATTTTTAAACATTTGACAGGTTGAGTCAATCTTGCATGAACACAAGTAAAATGCAGTGCACACTCAGTATTATCTCCCTACGCATGGGTTTCTCAGGCATGGAATCATTTGAGCGCATGGCTGTTGTGAATTCACAATCAGTTTGAATCAGAGTTTAACCTATGCTTGTTGGCCAAAATCTTGAACAGAAAGAATTGTCAAGAGAGATTGAAAAAACACTGAAAGCACTGAAAACATTTTTTGATAAAGAATATAAGTTTGGCATCATAAGGATCTGTGTGGAAACTTCTGGCTTCTTCATGCTGTGTATACTTGGAAAAGTTAACCTTCTAGAGCTTATTTCTATATTTGTAAAATGGTGTTAAAAATAGGATCTGCCTCCTGAAATTATTTTCAAATTAGGTTACAAAATCTTTGAAACATAATCATCTCAGTGGCTCAGTAAATGTTACCTATAATATATAATGTAAATTTTTATAGTTTAACATGCATACGGAAAAGTGCATAAAACCTAACTGTACAACTCAATAAATTTTTAAAAGCTAAACACTTCAATGTAGATTGAACTGAGATCAAGAAACAAGATATTTGTATGTGTTCCTTCCAGAAACTGGTCCTCAACACCACCAGGGGTGATAATTAATCTCACTTCTACCATCATAGATGAGTTTTGCTTGTTTTTAAACTTCACATATAGATTCTTTCAGATTTTCTAAAGATAGTACCATGTTGTCTGCAAATAAAGATGTATTCTTCATTTCCAATTCTTTTCAGTTGCATTGGATTGGGCTTCCAGAACAATGTTGAATAGAAATGGGAATAGCAGTCATCTTTGTCTCAATCCCTATCTCGAGGGGAAAGCGCTTAATAATTCATTTGGTATATTTTGCTGTATTTTCAAAAGATGTTATCAGATTAAGAAAATCCCTGTCTATTCAACTTGGACTAGACATTTTTGTTTTGGTTTGCTTTAAATAGAGAATGCTGCTGAATTTTATGACAAGCTTTGTTTGTATCTATGGATATGATTTTCTTCTCTTTTTGTGGATGACACATCAGATTACATTTTTTCCCAAATGTTAACCACCTTTATATTCACAGAATAAAACTCAATTAATTGTGGTGTATTATTCCTTTTATATATCCCCGGAATTGATATAATATTTGTTGAGGATTTTATACCTATGTCAATGAAAAAGATTTGCTAAAATCTTTCTTGTATTGCCCTTGTCAGATTTTATGTCAAAGTTACGCTGAGCTCATAAAATGAGGTAGGAAATGTTCCTTTATTTTTTTTTTTAAATTTGTACTTCCTTAAATGTTTGGAAAAAATGCAGAAACCATCTGAACTTATGGTTTCTTGTGTCAGGTTTGGTAATCAGTGGTTTTCAAGAAAGGAAACTTTTCATTTAAACTGTCAAATTTATATTTTTCTTTATTTTTATCCTTTTACTTTCTTGGGATTAATTTGCTCTTCTTTTTGTAGTTTCTCAAGATGGCTCCTTAGTTCATTGATTCTCAATCTTTGTTATTTTTCTATTATCTGCATTTTCAAGCCACAAATATGCCTTTAAACACTGTACCAGATGTATTACCCAAGATTTGATGTGTTGGACCTTCATTATCATTTACTTCCAAAGATTTTCTAATTATTTGTGAGTTACTTTTTGACTTACATTTTCATTTAAAAAATGTATCGCTTAATTTCCAAGAAACTGGGGATATTCTTTTTATTTATACTTTTTATTATAGACTAATTTATTAATTAATAGCATTGTTCCAAAAATATAATTTGAATGATTTAAATCTTCTGCAATTTGTTTATTTGAGGATTTATCATATACTTTTTTGGGTAAATATTCTGTGTAGACTCACAAAGAATGTATATTGTCATTGTTCAGTGCTGTGTTCTATGAATGTCAGTTATGCTGAATTGGCTAAGAGAGTTGTTCAGCTTTTCTACGAAATTACTGGTTTTAGTTGTTCTAGGTGGGACCTCTGGAATACTGCCAATGGTTCCACCCACTTTTTAGTGAAATTCACTAATCTATTTTTTCTCTCATTAATTCTGCTACTTAATTTTGACAAAAATTAATGTTTTCATAAGCAAATTGATGCTCAAATATTGAATCTTGATATCAATTAGTTTCTTAGAATTCATATTTAGAATATTGCTTTATTTATTTGAAAAGCCATCTGAATTCCTTTTTGCTTACTCATAAATTTAAGTTTTCTAGAAGACATTGTTGTCATAAGTCATGAGATATTTTCTTCTTGGCTACCTAAAGGTTGTTGAGAATGAAATGCTGAATTTTATTTTATGGTTCAATGAGTCAGTGGATAATACTAATGATGCCTAATTGTCCTGAAATTGGCAAAGTTAAGCAGACCAGCTCATGCCATAACAATTAGGGCTTAATTAGCTCCTAGTAATTAGGCATCAAGCTTTCCCAAGTGGAACCCTCAGAGGATCTTGAAATGGTAAATGAGTGAACTATTAGCCAGGATTTCCAAATGGTAATGTTTTTCCATTTTAATAAGCTAGGTATTTCAAATAAAAATATTAAAGTTTTTGTGGTCAATCAGGGAGCTGTATTAAGTGTCTAATATCTGAATACCCTAACATAGATAGCTATGGTTCAACTTCAAATATAAATGGTGGGTTCCTAAAGGTGATGTTTATGAATGAACCAATAGAACAAGTTTTCAGCTATTTCTTGGCCTTAGCTATCAGGCCAAAAAATAACTTTGCCGATAAATTTGGCTAACCCATAATATCTATGAACGAATAGAAGGGAATGACACAACTGACTTAGTGCTGAGAATTCATTTTTAACTCTAATGCACGTATTTAGTACATTCTAGTTTGGGCATTTAAAGTATGTTTGTTATTCTGTATTCTAAGACGGTCCATGCACTGAAAGAATATAAGCCATGCAAAATGTTACAAAATTCCTTTGCCAATCTTTCTTTTTTATAATTTACTTGTATTTGAAAGTCAAGAGCTAGAATGGAACAGTTTATTTTTATCAGAGCTTTCTAAGCAATCCCGGATAAATATCGATCATACTCAAAGCCAGTAGTCCAACACTCACCAAAAATGATTCTTATTTTTCTCTAATCAAAAAAAAAAAAAAAACAAAACCAGAGAGACACTAGAACCAAACCAACATATTTTCATGTTCACAGAATGATAAAACGAAAAGTGTCATTTTCACTTTTAACCCATCTTCTAAGAACTAGAAGCAATGCCACTTAAGAACGGTTCATTGGGTGGTGTATCTCATCCACCATCTTGCCTCCTCCCTCAAAGGCAATCACAGCAACAACAAAAATAAATAAATGGGACCTGATCAAATTAAAAAGCTTCTGCACAGCCAGGGAAACTATCATCAGAGCAAACAGACGATCTACAGAATGGGAGAAAATATTTGCATGCTACACATCTGATAAAGGGCTGATAACTAGAATCTATACAGAACTCAGGAAATCAACAAGAAAAAATCAAACAACCCTATCAAAAAGTGAGCAGAGTACATGAACAGAAACTTTTCAAAAGAAGATAGACTAATGGCCAAGAAACACGAAAAAAGGCTCATCCTCTCTAATCATCAAGGAAATGCAAATCAAGGCCACAGTGAGATATCATTTAACTCCAGTGAGAATGGCTTTTATCAAAAAATCCCAAAACAACAAATGTTGGCATGGATGTGGAGAGATAGGAACACTCCTACACTGCTGGTGGGACTGCAAACTAGTACAACCTCTATGGAAATTAATATGGAGATACCTCAAAGAGTTAAAAGTAGAACTACCATTTGATTCAGCAATCCCATTACTGGGTATCTACCCAAAGGAAAAAAAGACATTCTATAAAAAAGACATCTGCACTAGAATGTTTATAGCAGTACAATTCACAATTGCAAAGATGTGGAAAAACCCAAGTACCCATCAATACATGATTGGATTAACAAAATGAGGTATATGTGTACCACGAAGTACTACTCAGCCACAAAAAACAATGGTGATCTAGCACTTTTTGTATTACCCTGGATGGAACTGGAGCCTATTAAGTAAAGTATTATAAGAATGGAAAAACAAGAACCACATGTACTCACTATCAAATTAGTACTTTTTGATCAATGCTTATGTGCACATACGTAGTAACATTCATCAGGTGTCAGACAGATGGCGGGTGCAGGCGAGGAGGGGATGAGTGTGGTGTGCACCATCTGAGGGATGGGGTCGCTTGTAGCTCTGACTAGGGCGGGCCAAAGGCAATATACGTAACCAGAAATTTTGTGTTAAGACTGGCAGAGTTGATATTAATTGCAAAGAGGATTTAAACTATCGTCGAAGTAATTTTGGGAGATATTCTTACTTTATTTTTTTCTGTATTGCTTGATTGAATATCTTGTTTTACTTTCTCTCTGACCCTATTTCATACTGAAAAACACTTTCCATCCATTTTTGCATAAAGCAAGGTGAATTCAGAGACAAACTGTAAGATTCCCATCAAAGGAATAAGCTTGACATTCAAAAGCATCAGAACACAGTGACTACATTCCTGATCTTACAATAATTATTTTAAATGCACATTATAGAATTGGCCACACTCTACATTTTGATTTCTTTTGATTCCCATGTTGAAATATTAACCCCTAATGTGATGGGATTAGGAGGTAGGGCCTTTGGGAGGTACTTACGTCATGAAAGACAGAGCCCTTGTGAATGAGATTTGTGCCTCATAAGAAGAGACATGAGAGAGCTTGCTTTCTCCCACGTACCTCCATACCAGTCACGCAAGGATACAGGTAGAAAGCAGCTGGTCTACAAATCAGGAAGTTGTCCTTCCCAGACATGGGATCTAAAAACATCTTGGTCTTGGACTTCCCACCCTCCAGAACATGAAAAGTAAATACTTGTTGTTTAAGCCACCACATTTATGGTATTTTTGTCCTAGCATTCCAAACTGGCCAATGCACTCTACTAAGTGGAATCATACAATGTTTGTCCTTTTGTGTGTGGCTTATTTCACTTAGCATAATATTTCTAAAGTTCATCCATATTGTAGTATCTTATCAGAATTTCATTACTTTTTAAGTCTGAATAATATTCTATTGTACATACATGTCGTATTTTGTTTATTCACTCATCTGTTGATAAACACATGGGTTGTTTCCACATTTTGACTATTATGAATAATGCCTCTATGAACATTGGTATGCAAGTATCTGTTTGAATCACTCCTTTCAATTTTTTTGGTTATATACCTAAAAGTAGAATTGCTGGATCATATGGTAATTCTGTTTCACTTTAAGAAAAGCCACTAAACTGTTTTCTACAGCAACTCTACCATTTTACATTTCCACCAGCAATTCACAAGGGTTCCAATTTCTTCATCATCAACATTTATTTTCTCTTGTTTCTTTTTTGTTAAATAATGGCTATCTTAATGGATATAGAGTGGTATCTCAATGTGAACTTGAGTTGCATTTCTTAAATGACTATTGTTGAGCATATTTGCATGTATTTGTTGGCCATTTGTATATTTTCTTTGGAGAAATATCTATTCAGGTTCTTTGTCCATTTTTGAATTGGGTTATTTGTTTTTTTGTGGTTGTTGCTATTGTTGAGTTGCAGGAGTTCTTTATATATTAACATAAATCCCTTATCTCATATATATATAAATATATATATATATCATTTGCAAATATTTTCTTCTATTCTGTAATTTGTCTTTTCCCTTTCTTGATAGTTTCCACTTATGCACAAAGTTTTTAATTTAAATGAAGTTCAACAGATCTATTTTTTCTTTTATTGCCTGTGCTTTTGGTGTCATATCTAAACAATCATTGCCCAATCCAGTGTCATGAAGATTTCCCACTATGTGTTCTTCTAAGAGTTTTATTGCTTTATCTCTTAAGTTTAGATCTTTGACCCATTTTGAGTTAATTTTTGTATGTGGTATAAGATAAGCACTGAACGTTATTCTTCTGTGTGTGGATATTCAGTTTTCCCAACGGTGTTAGTTGAAAGACTATTGTTTTTCTATTGAATGATCTTGGCGCCATTTTCAGACTATTTGGGCCAATGGGCAAAAGGATCTTATTTACTGAGTTCCTTCTCTTTTTACAAAGAGCTTTCCTGGAAACTCCAATAATTTCCACCAGGTTTATCTCATTGGCTAAAACCTAGTTGCATAGTCAAACCTAAGAGCAATGCATGTTAGGCAATGCAATCCTTAAGATGGACAAATTGCTTAAATTGAGAAAGAAGCATTAAATGGCCATTGTGAAGGAAACACGCTGTTCTACATCATTGTGCTTCAACATAGAAAAGTAAGAAAGGGAAAAACAATCTTTTAAAACCATATGTGCACATGACTAGCATAAAGTACATCTTTCAATACATATAATATTTATGCAACAAAATGAATAATTGACTCTGTCTATGTGGAGTTCTTACAGTGAAAATATCAGAAAGTAGTTTCCAAAGTACTTTCTACTTTCCTTAAAAGGGATGGTAAAAGTAACAGGATTCTGTCATTCAGATGTAAATATTATGTTTGCCTGATTGAAGTGGGTAGCAAAAATTAATAAACTTCTGTCATTGCTCTATGATTCTATTAATATTTCATTCAACATAAATAATCAAATTTAATAGTAAAAGATACTTTGGGAAAATATATTTAAAAATTGATTATATTGATATTAATATTATTATATAAATCATGTACTATCTACAAATATTAATTGAAGGCACAAATATCTAAGAGTTTTCTTTCTTACATGATATATTGCTAATTAACCTGAATTTTCCCCTTGTAATTTCATTAATATACTCTAAACCAAGAAGATTCTTAGAAGACAGTGCCTACAATAGCCTGTGATATCTTTCACTTCAAGAATTAAAACATTTCCCATTTACTCTTGCTTTATACATGAATTTGTTAAGGAATGTAAATTACACAATCAGATGCATTTTGTGGCTCAAAGGAAAATTCCGTATGTCAAAATCTGAGCTCAAGAGTGCCAATTCGTAAAGTCCAACCTCAAACTCTGCACTAAATGCTAATTTGTATTATTTTTGTTTAAATCTTTCTTACTTGAAGGTTTAAAGTATCACTCTTCACTATAAGTGTTGTTTTCTTAGAATGATTTTGATTTCTAATTAAGAGTGGTGAGAGTGATGGATTAAGATGAGTTAGATAAGATTCATTGAGTATCGAATGTTATTTACAATTATTGTCCTTCTGTGTCGCTAGATAAAAATGAATCAAAGTGAAAGTTATGAGAGAACATGGCAAATATCATTAATGTAAATGGACCTCTTAGTACAAATCAGAAAGTCCCTTCTTGAATAAGTTGATTTTTTTTAACTGCAATAAATTAACAGGATAGAAAATCTTTTTATCATCCATCAAAATTATTTCTAAAGAGCTGGTATTTCTAAAGAGCTCCAAATATTTTATAATTATATTAAAATAACTAACATTCATTGAATATGCACTCGGTTAGGCACTCTGCTAAAAATTTATTTCATCGCATTTAATCTTTACAAAAACTCTATAACTCCATAAAATATGTAATTTTATTATCCCCATTTTATAAATCAATTTTCTAAGCCACAGATTCACAGAGCTAATGGTGGAGCCAGAACTGCAATGCAGATTATCTTCATTTAGAACTCATGGTCTTAACCATGAGGCTATGTGGCTTTCCATAAATATTTGCTGGAATATTTGTTAATAGAAATACACATATATGCAGAGATGTGGGTGTGCATGTGCATACACATAATTTAGAAACACTCTTTTTCTAATATGCATCTATTATGCATTTCTATATGCATTTCCATTTGCACTTCTATTTCCCTTCTAATATGTGTCTGTTAAGAAGCATAATTAATTGTCAGAGAAAGGTATTTCATTAAAATTTATTGCCATTTAGGTCACTTAGAATGGGATATAAATTGTGCCATTCAAAAGAGACAAGTTGGTACAAAATGAATTATTATTTTGACACCTGAAATATATTGATTGGGCTTATTTGAACACAAATTGAACCTTAAAACATTTGACTTCATTCTTTATTAATGTTGGAAGCATTGTCCCAAATAAATGTAAGAATAAGATTTAGTAGAGGATAATTCTATCTATAAAATTCTAGGTTTATACATATTTGGCAAAAGAGCAGGGTTTACAGAGTAGAAGCTATTCCAAGGCACTGTATTAAAAATAAAATTGCATCTTGCCATATTACTCTTTACTAAAATATTAAATCTATTTTAAGTGGCTCCATTTTGTAGCAAAATCCATCTGATATACTTACTAATCTACTGACAGATATTTTGAACCATGGTTTTTGGTCCCTAATCCCACTGTGCAGTGTGAAAAATGATATAATTTTGTAAGTAACAATGCTTTGAAAAATAGAAATTCTCTGACACAGGTTTTTAAAATACTAAAACAATGAACCACTTATTGGTCTCAAAGAATTAACATGACAGACAGATGATACATTTTCACATGTAAATCATACATTGTGGACCTTATTTCTTAGTGTATTCAAAGTCTGTAATATTTCTTACTATAATTAGATCACATTTTGACTATAGTAAAGGAAGCAGTAGGAAGTTAGAACTTCAGAGAAATTTCTATTAACTTACTATAATTTTATGTAATGGACACTCTAACTAAGAGGAAGTGTGACCTCACTGCTATGAGTCATTCTCTCTGGTTTCTGAGCTCTGCCATCTTAACAGCTGGGAAATCTAAGCAGAATCACCTCATGGCTCTGTCTGTCTACAAAATGGGTACAGCAATAGTCACCATTCTATGGGACATAAATTAATTAAAGTATAATTTGTTTAGATAGTGTTCAGTTTAAAGAAAGTGCTTTGATTATCATTTATAATTATTATTATCTTTTTTTACCAACAGTGCAGCATCAAAAAAAGAAATCTACATTTTCATTTACCTGCCTGGACTTTATTCACTTTTGCCCAGAGAAACTCTATAACATCAATGTGGTTGTTTCAATGAGTCCTGATGCATTTTGAAGATAAAACATTAGGGGGCTTTAAAAATAATGTTCCATTGTCTATTTGATTAAAGTTCTTCATCATTTGCTACTTTACTCATGCATTAATTCATTTATTCGATGAATACCCTTTGAGTTCCAGTCCCTGAGGACAAGGGGTTTAACGAGACCAGTATGGTCTCTACCCTCACAGAATTTAATAGCTGTGGCGGAGACAATTAGGTAATGATCACACATGTTATAAACTGAGATACATCCTAGATCAGGACAAAAACATAGTAATATTCTGAAATGAAAAAAAAAAACGAAACCCAACTGAAGTTGGAGGGGACAATTTTCTGAGGAAATGATATCCAAGATGAGACCTACAGGATGAGTGAGAATTTGCCCTATGACATTGTTTCTGGAGGCGAGAACAGCAAGCCCAGGGGTTCTGAAGCAGGAAATGAATCTGGGCCAGTGTAGAGGGAGTGTAGAGATGTAATGGGAATGGGTTGACTCGAGTATAGGCAAGGCCAGGTTTTAGAGGCCTTAGGGATTGAGCTGAAAACTTGAGATTTTCTTCCACTTACATTAAGAACCTGTTAGAAGGTTTTAAGCCAGGAAGAGATTGCATAGAGTTTGCATTTTAAAAAAGATGTCTGGCTGTTTTGTGGACGATGGAGGGCAGGGGTCAGAGTGGAAGCCAACAGGAGGCCATGGCTGATACAAGAAGACAGAGTCTTGGATGTTTGCATGAGGTGCTGGCAGGGAGGGTGAAGAATGGGACAGAGAAAGCAGACACAGTTTGGGAGCACAATCGACAGGATTTATCAGTAGAATTGATGTATGACAGACCAGTATCTATTTCTCAATTATTCTGTATAATTTCTTCCTCCTTTCTTTGAAATGTAAAGTTGTCATCAAATATCCTTGCCTTTCTATTCAACCAAGAATGATTCTTAACATCTTTGCTTCCCTCAAGGGATTTTTTAAAATGTTACCTTTCCTGTGGAAATTGCTGTCGATTGAACGAAGTCTCAGTCCAGCCTGCTCTGCTTTCGCTGCATCTCAGTGCTGGCATGACGTGAGAGGGCAGCCGCGTCACCCATGTAGACGCCTTACTCCTGCTCCTGCCCTGTTTTGTAGGCATCTCACATGCCACAGCTACATGTTGGTCACACTACGCAGCAGATTGTATTACTTAATATTCAACAAATATTTTCCTGACATTGATTCTGTTTAAAGGTAAGAATAAGAAGTTTGGTGTCAGAAACCAAGACTCTCTATTTTGGAGAATGTTAATAATTTTTTTATAGCAGCATTAAAATAATCAGTGCATAGTGCAGGGATTAGTGTATGTTCAACTGATGTTCTCCCTGGCTCACATTTAAAAAGCTAGCAGTCAGGAGTAGTATTTAAAACCTCTTATACTATAAATACTTCTGGTTTTAGTAGTTAATTATGCCACACTTCCAACGTTGTTGTTTAATTCTTTCACCTATGTTAGCTCTGTAACTACCAACGAGGCAATTTTTTTTTTTAAGAACAGAAAACATATATTTCTTTGTATCTTCCAAGATGTGTATCAAAATCCCTAATGGCATTTTCTCTGTTTCCCAAGGCCTCACTAGATTCCCACACTTCAAGCCATTCTTTTTGGACTTACCCTTCCTTGTTCTTTGAAGCCCCACACCCTGGTTCCTAATTGTGAGGGTGTACATCCTCCAACTTATATCCTCAAGCCCAGTTATTTTTCGTCTCCATCCAAACATTTTGAATCAATAACTGTCTGCTCAGTTGTTGCCTATTTACTAATTTCTTTTGGAACCACTCAGTGGTTAACTTTTATTTCTCAACCTTGTCATATACCTTAGAAAGTAAGTACACCTACTTTTGGTTGTCCTCATGGGAATTTTACATCTCAACTATCTCATGTGTGATACAGTTCTCAGCACATGCATGTAATTTTATGGCTCGATGATCTAGAAAGAAAGATAATGGAGAAATATAAAATAGTCAATTGATACAAAATTCACATCTTCGCTTTGGTTAGTGTTTGTGATAGAAAATGCTGGTTACCTCACATGTCTACTCTGTCCTTCTTCGTCAGTAATATAGCTCCCAAATTATCGTTGGGCACATGGCCACCCAACTAAAGATTGCATTTGCTAGATCCTCTTGCAAACAGATGTCACCATACAAATAAATTTTGGTAATATCATCCAAAGGGGAGTGATATGTGGGACTTTGTGTTTATGATCTTAAAGGGCAAGAGCATGGATCCTTCTTCATTTTCTGGAGAAGTGAGCTTGGCAGTAGCAACTGGGGTAGTCCTTTCATACCACAGGATGGAAGCCATCTATTAAGGCTGACGGCACACAAAGAAGCCGATTGTATCCCCAAACTGGAGAGCCACCACTGTGGCCCTAGATCACCTCTATTATGACACTTGATTAAGCTACTGTTATTTTGGGTAGAGCAGCCAAATTTGAATCCAGACAAGATAACACAGTGTCATTTCCAATGCATTAAATTGTCGCACAATACAAGGAGTACAGGTTAGCATTCTTTCTACAATGTGTTTGAATAAAAACACATACATGCTCATTCATGTAAAGTCCAGCCTTGCTATATTATTTTCGTAAGTCTATAGTATTATTGTAATAAACCTTTACGGGAAAGTTTTCTTTCAAGAAATTCAACTCAACATACACTTACAGAGGACTTGTGACTCAAAGGTGTGTTAGGTACATGTATTTGCTTGTTACAACTACTTAGTGTGTGCCCTAAGAGACCCTATAATACAACGGCCCAAGCAAGCTGGAAGTTATTTCTCTCCCTGGTAACAAGACAGGCTGTGCATCATGGAGAGGCAGTTTTGTTCCATGAGGTTATCCATGCATCTAGGTACCTTCTTTCTTGTTACTTTACCATTCTCTGGGTCAAGGGCTGGCAAATATTTTTCTGTAAATGTCCAGAGAGCAAATATTTTAGACTTTGAGGGCCATATTGTCTCTGATATCTCTGATGCAACTATTCAATTCTGCCATTGTACATAGCACAAAAGCACCCATAGACAAAAGGTGAATGAATGAATATGGCTGTGTTGTAATAAAACTTATTTGCAAAAATAGGTGACAGGCTGGATTTGGCCCATGGGCATAATTTTCTGGTCCTTTGAGAGTATTGCCCTATCCTACATGGTTGATGCTGGCTTTCTACTGTATCCATTTTCCGGCCCACTAAGAAGAGGACGAAACGGAGGGCGGTGATTTTCTTTAAAGGAAGTGAGGGAGATGTCACAAGCATCACTGTCTTCACACTCCCTTGGTAAGAACTTAGTCACACCCAGCTTACAGGAAGGTTTGGAATGTAGTCTCTAGCTGGGCAGCATGGGCCTTTCTAAAATGTGAGGGGGAAGATGGTTTAATTATAAAAAGGAAGCAGAGGAGAAAACTAGCCCTCTACAACTTTGTAGATTTGTCCTTGAGCAGCTCATGATGTATCAGGGAATACAGTAAAATAAACAAATACCTGCCATATAGCATGATGCATGTGCTAATATGTCTAAATGCACATGCATACACATGCACACATACTTCCAAAGAAGTGTGGTCACATTTAAATAAGTCTTTACGGGCTAAATAGGCATTCACCAAGCAGACGCATCAAGGAAAGGAATTCCTTGCAGAGAGAACCACAGAATTGTGTTAGGAAGGGCAAGGTTGTGCTGTACTAACAAACAACCACAAAAGTTCAGTGCTTAAAACCAGTGAGGTTTGTTTTTTGCTAGTAATAAAGATCAGGTTCAGCTCCACAGGGGTTCAAACTTCCTGAAGCGAGCAGCATGTCCACCATCCAGAACATCACCAGTCCATGTGGCAGAAAAAGGGGCTGGACCATGGTTACACCGAACGCAGGCTCTTAAAGACTTCACTCCAGAATCATTGCATCACTTTTGCTCACATTTGTTTCTCAAAACAAGTCCTGAGGGAGTGCCTTAATTTAGGAAGACAGGGAAGTACCATCTCACCATGTATCTTAAGGAGATAGCAGGGAGTATTTGTAAACCCTAATGTTGACCACAGTTATTAAGGACTCAGAGACAACAATGCAGGAGTAGCCAGGAGCCTGGTGACTGGAGCTTCCAAAAGGCCAACAGTAGAGGAATTGTGCTCTACCTGTATGGAACTATCAAATGTGCTTAAAGAGGACCCATCCAAATGAAGGATCACTGTGAAAATAGTGGAGAGGATGGATTAGAACAAAGGAAGATATTTTTTTCAGAGGGCAAATGGATATTAATGGTAAAAGTTTGCAGTGTGAGAATGAGGTTAAGAAAAGAGTCAGGAATGTTACACAAATCTATATACGTGATAAAATGACATAGAACTACACACACACAAACGCACACACGCATACACACACACAAAGGCATGTAAAACCTGATGAAACCCGAATAAAGTCTGTAAATTGTGCCAATGTCAATTTCCTGGTTTTTACATTATATGACAGTTTTGTAAAGTGTGACTTTGGAAAGCCGAAGGGAGACTGCATGGGACCTTCTGTACTATTGCACTTCCTATGGGCCTATAATTATTTCAAAATAAAATTTAAAGAAAAACCAAATGGTGCCAATATTTCAGAAGTTATTTACTTAAACCTGACTCATAATTTGCATTTGCATAGTGCTTTATAATCTATCATCACTTTCGCAGATATCATCTTATCCTTACAACTCCTCTCAGACCCTTGAAAGATACAACAATTGTTGGTACTGTTGAATATATGAAAAAGCCTTCTGTTGTCCTATTAAAGACCATATAAGAACAAAAGTAATTGAAGTATAATATAAGAGGAGCTCTTAAAATCTAACCCCTTTTGACATATTTTCGAACAATATTGTTCCAGAATAACTCCCACTCCTGGCATCTAAAATGATGTGTCATGAAGCCAAACATCTGTGAGGCAATGTACATAATAACATATTGTCATATGATAAGCCTGAAAATGAAACGTTTCTTAGTTGATCACAGCAACAATAATCTAAAGCCCAAATGAAAATGCCTAATGCTCTTTTCTTTTCTCAAAATAGATGGTGGAAAAAGTATGGATCTTAAAAATCTTTCTAAAAATTTCTGCACAGCAAATGATTATCAGCTACTGTCAATGATAAATTAGAATCAATATTGATTCTCCCTTTATTTAAAATGCAATTTTTGGTCTACCATGGATTTTTTTGTGTGAATTTTGATTTTTTAAAAATAGTGCATTAAAATATTATTTATCTTGATTACTGATAACTTGAGTGTTTCCTTAAACTTTCTGCCTCACTCTGAGTAGGAGAATAGATGACTTTTTATGACTTCTTAATAAGGGAAGTCATTTACCTGTAGGTAAACACCAAATATCATATTACCTGCTGGTCTCAACCTGGGCATCATGACTGATTCTGTACCTCGGTATCTAATGGTTCTTCATGTTATCAGAAAAAATAAATCAGCTAATCTCTGGTTAAAGATAGATCTTCTTCTCTACAAATGACACAATGATTTTCCTCCAGGAATTTTACAAACAGGTTATTTGGGCTGACGTATAGTTTTCTTTATGAAATAAGTGTGTGTCTGCATGCACTGGAACATTAATTTCAGTTGTTTTCAAAATAATTTGGTTTTGACTTTATGGGATATCTGGATTTTGTTTTTGTTTACTTATCTATTTTTTCATTTTAAGCTGTTGAACACCTGCTAAATCCTCAACAGATATGAATCTAGACCAGTTGTTAGCTTTTAGATTTATTGCAGAATTTCCAAAGGTAACCTAAAGTTAATGAGTTGATAAAGTTTAAAAAATCATCTAAATATGCATATCATGCATTTTGACAAAGGAAGTATCATTTTCTTTGTAAATTAATGTTCAGAAGTTCTATTGTATACATGGCTGAATTTTGTATAAAAGGGGAGATATTATCAAACTCAAGTGCTCTTTCAATTCTCTCAATTTTTTTTTAACACGAAGGGAGAAATTGATTTGAAATTTCTATTAAATTATTTTTATTATACAAAGCCCTCATAGAAAATTCCTGGGAAACACTTGTCAAATCCATATCAGATTGCTTTCCTGCAATAAATTCCATATGCTTTTGTTGCTCTTGGATGAAAGAGCATACTTTTAATATCTTATTGTTTAAAGTAATTATTCATCATCACGCTTATACCAAAGATTCCAGCCAGTTGCCTACACCATTCTTGGTCTTGGGTCTAGAGGGGTTTCTCATTTTTACCACATAAAAAGAGTAATTAACTTGCTATTAACCTGAGTAAAGACCAAAATAATTTAAGGGAAAACCAGGGGTTGGGATTCCAAAGGTTCTAAGATCATTATAGAAGTGGCCAGGGTCTAAGAGATGAGATATATATATATTTTTTCTTGAGTAACATAATACCAAGATGACATGAGTAGGAATTTGAAATCTATTTGCTTCGCATTTTATTAAACTCTGTATTCATTTCCTATGTATCTTTAGTTACCAAGTTATACCTAAACAAAAGAGAGACCCGAAATTGGTTAAGGAACTAAAACTTAAAATCCATTCTAAGAAATGCTCTCAGAATTAGAATATTCAACCTGGAGAAGGGGAAACAGAAATGGAACTCCGATACATTTTTTTTATTCTTTTTTTAAATTTCTGCATATTATGGGGGTACAAATGTTTAAGTTATATTGCCCTTGCCCCCCCCCCAGTCAGAGCTTCAAGCATGTCCATCCCCCAGATGGTGCGCATCGCACTCATTATGTTTGTATATACCCATCTCCTCCTCCCCGCTCCCATCTGCCCGACGCCCAATAAATGTTAGTCCTATATGTGCACTTAGGTGTTTGCGGTGTTTTCATACAGCAAGGCAGGAGCAGTTATAAACTGCATCCTTTGCTGGGAAAAATCTCAAATGAAAATAGTCTTTAGATGCATTCTGAGAGATTAAATTGGATAAAAGAATACGCTTTCTTCTTGAGAGTAATGGATGAGTTATATATTTTGTCTTATTATTTCCAAGAAGAATT